>JAUPFT010000013.1:51509135-51671635 GCA_036936625.1 Parnassius smintheus behrii
CAAACGTACTACACTTCATAAAATAATTCACGAGCTCGGTTTCGATACCCGTTAACTAAGCCATGCGCACTTTAGATCGTACAATACCTACCTACCGTTCGCTCAGTAGAGCACGAATTTGATCAGAATTATGTAAAAGTATGATAAAACTATTTTTTCGTTTTAAACAAAACCAAAGACACTATGCAATAGATAATAGTATCAAAGACAAAGATATGCTCTTTTATTTTAAACCACAACCTGGCAATGTTTCTTAGAAAAAAAAAAGAAATCACTCTGAACTTTCGGCGTTCCACGTGTCGCTTTGATGAAGGTGCTCCGACTTTTTTATAGAATTTTATATTTGTGTCTAGACTAAAAACTAAAGTATTATACTTTTTTATATTCCTTGTAGTATAGTACACACGTAGATATATAATTGGTGGTATAAAAATGAAAAGTAAATTGCCAAAAGTACTTCAAAATCCGGAAGGCCCATTTTGGCAGCTGGGTCATAAATGTGTTATTTTTCAAACTCTCATTTATTTTTAGTGTACAATGTAAGTAAAAATAGTTTTCTTACATATTTCAAATAACTTGACGTTGCATTTATTTCAAATTCACACAAAAATATATTTTGAAATATTGTTCGAAATGTCATACAGGTAAAATATTATTATTATTTTTTTTTAATTTTTTTTATATTTTAATATTTTGGTATGAGTAACGAATGAAAACACATAAAACATAAAATATACATATTTCCAAACATTTTCATATAAATTTCTCCAAAAACAAAAGTGTAGAATTCAAATTAGTTGTAATTTTGTCACTAAAATTGAAGTATATACTACTACTATGCTATATAGGGTAATTTACGTATTTTATTACAATTTCTAGCAACCAAAAATAATTTTATTCGATACTTTATACATTCAACAAGAATTCCTGTAAGTTTTATCCATAAATATTGTCTCAAAGTGAAAATATAGCAAAATTTGCAATATAGCAAAAAATTTTCTAACTAACAAATTTTCCCGCCATTAAGGTCCCGAGCGAACGGGAGTATAACATGTCGCGCGCTGTCAGAGCGTAAAGGCTAGAACCAGGAAGTGCGGTTGTCATGGATAACGCTCCCTATCGTTCGATAAGAGTCGAAAAATACCAACAACCAGCTGGAACAAGCAGCAAATAATAGATTGGCTGCAAAGCAAATCCATGGACATGACTTATTTAAAAAAAGAATTATTAATGAAAGGTGCCGAAATCGCCCCACAATATAATAAACATTTAATAGATGACACTGCCAAAAGTAATGCACGTTAAACTTCTTCGCCTACCGCCTTACCATTGCAAACTGAATTAGTTTGGGCCCAAATAAAAAAAAATATGTTGGTGCCAATAACTCCACGTTCAATATGAGTGACATAAAAACATTAATATATGACGCAATAGCATTAATAGACGCTAATCGTTGGAAGAAGTGCTGCGACCACGTGATACGCGAAGAAAATACCATGTGGAATTTGGATGACATCATGGAACTTGGAGAACAAAATTCTTTCATAATTAATGTAACTGGAGAATCTAGCGATACGAATTAGTGACTTAAGTAATTTTAAGAAAATTTGTTTCCATTAAACTTAATTAAATGTTAAAAAAAAGAATTTTTACTCCACTGTGAATACACCTTTAATCTGTAGTTGCACTGATGACTCACTATTTTCTTAAAGCAAACGAACTAGAACCTATAATTGAAATATGTGGAATAGAAATACCAGTTTCAAATTTATTAGTCATAAATGTATACTGGCCAAATAGTAACAGAATGCCTGATACCTTTTACAGTGTATTAGAAAAGCTCTTACAACGAATTCAGCAAAAAAATTCTAAAACAAACGTTGTAATAGGTGGAGACTTTAACGTAGATGTGTTAAAACAAAGTATATCGACTGTAAGACTTTTAAATTTAATGCGTAATTATAATTTCTATCAACATGTTCAAGAACCAACGAGGGTAACAGAGACTACATCCTCATGCCTAGATTTAACATTCACAAATTTTGATGTCGAACAAGTCGTAATTAATGTTGTAGAGTTGAGTCTCTCTGACCACAAAGGAGTTATAGTAAATATACCAATAAAAGAAAGAAACATACTCGTGCGTCATACGTGGATTCTAGAAAAAAGAATCTTTAGTGAAAAAAAATATCCAACATTTCAAAGCTAAATTAAGAGAAGTAAACTTTAGCAAAATAATTACTATTGATAAAAACATAATATATTTAATGAAATTATACCAAAAATTCTCATAAAAATAAGAAGCATAAAGAAAAAGCCATGGTTAACCAATGAAATCAAAACATCGTTCAAAAATAAAAGACTCTTAAAAAAATTATCATCTGAAACAAAAAATTCAGTACTAAACAAGTATTATCAAAATTACTCAAAAATACTTAAAAAAACTGTAAATATTTCAGAAAAGAACTATAATATTAAAAGAATAAAGAATTCTGATAATGTAATAAAATCAATGTGGAGTGTTGTAAAGGAACAAACTAATAAGCTTATACAAAATAAAAAGAACATAGAACTGAATGTCCAAAATAGTATCACTGCGGACCCTGTTCAAGTAGTTGAGTGTTTCGATAATTTCTTTTTGTCGGTTGGTAATGATAACAATACTTTTGGCACAACAGGTGCAATCGTACAGCCTGTCCTTCATCCCGTAAAGAATTCATTGTTTTTACAACCCGCTACTAATCAAGAAATTATAAAATGTATACGTAATTTAAAAAACAAGCGTAGCTTCGGTCATGATGACTTACCGCCTTGTCTAATTAGGAAATGCGCCGAAGAACTAGCCCCAGTTATGACAATCCTGATAAATCAATCGTTTACAGAAAGTAAAGTTCCAGACCAACTAAAAATTTCAATAATTAAACCACTCTATAAAAAAGGCTCTAAAACTGACTGTAACAACTATCGCCCTATTGCTATTCTTCCAACGTTTTCAAAAATATTTGAATCCGTTATGACTAATAGACTATACAGTTACTGCGAAAAATTCAATATATTAAATGACAATCAATATGGCTTTCACAAAAACAGATCAACAACTACAGCAGTATACAAATATGTCAATGAAATATTAAATTTATTTAATAAAAAGAAATACGCGATCGGTATTTTACTGGACATGACCAAAGCCTATGATCGAGTTCGATTTGACATACTTTTATGGAAGTTACACGGAATAGGAGTAAGAGACCCAACATACAACTGGTTCGAATCATACCCGACCAATAAAAAGCAGTGTGTAGAGATAGAACACCATAACCTAGCCAGTGGAAATGTGATTAAAGTCGGGTCTCAATTTGCACCGGTCACTAAATCAATACCACAGGGTAGTGTTCTCGGTTGTTTATTAATTTTAATTTATATTAATGATTTGCCGAAAATAGTCAAAGCCCCCTGTACCTTGTTTGCCAACGATCTTTCTGTAGTCATACCTTTCGACAATAATACTAACAACAATCTTGACAACTGTCTAGATAGTGTACTTACAGATATCTCTAAATGGTTAAAAAATCACAATCTCGTCATAAATTACACAAAAACTAAGATAATACAATTTAAGCCGTATCAAAAATGCCCCCTATCTATAAATTATTCTTACAACGATATTAAACTAGAATGTGCTGATTCATATACATTATACATACGGCATTTTACTGTGGGGAAACAGCACAGACGTAAATAAATTGTTTATTTTACAAAAATGCATCCGAATAATTACAAACATAGAGAGCACTGACAGTTGTAAGCCCTACTTTATTTCATTAAAAATATTAACAATTACATCTATATATATATATATATATATATATATATATATATATATATATTTCACTTTTAACACCTTTTTTAGTTTTAGTCACGCACGCTTCCCTTCCTCGTTCCAAAACCGAACAAAGGCCACCTTCCTCCCCCTCTCTCTCTCACCTCACGTCCTCCTTCTCACACACTTACGTTCCGTTTCCACTCCATTAACTTACGTTCCATTCCTACATTTCGGTCATCCTGCATCTCATATCTGCCCCAGATATGCTCTTCTCCCTCTTTCATCATTCATTCATCTTACACGATGTAAGACATTTAACATTAACATCTCTAGTGTCTAGAATCTTAACATTACAAAATAAACTTTAACCATTGCCATGTTTATTTTCTGTTGGAGTAAACAGTTAAACCATGCATATCCTGCATTATACATCAGAATAAGTAAACATTACATCTTTCATGGCACTTTAAAAAAAATTAAATAATTACTGACACTAGTCAACAATGTAGATAGACTCTTTGCATTTCTACAACTTACTAAACACATCCAATACAAATATGAGATAATATGACATAAGTAACAGCATAAAATAAAAAGCTCGCACACTTGCTGAAAGTTACGAAAACTTATTTGCATCTTTACCAAAACAAAAAGAAATTATACATCTTAGACTTAATATAACACTATAGTGCTCTGCGAGATCTGTTTATCTTTGACAATACAAAAAGAAATTACATAATAGTCTGAACCTTAAGATATTACATTATTACAGCTTTATGAGGTCTCGTAATACTACACTGAGGGTTCCACCTTAAAAATAATAAGTATCAAGTTTACCTAGTATTAATAATTCAGTCTCAAACTTTCACACCTTGAAACAACCAAAAAAATTATGAACAAATATTATTACCCAATACCTGCTTTACTCTCAGTCATCTTCTTCAGGCCATCTCTTCATGAAATCTGCAGATGTCGCTGTACTGTTCGGCCCCTCTGTGCCTTGATACAACTTCACAACATCGTATCGGTCGTTGCGCTTCACCTTGACTACCTTATAGGGTCCGAAGAATTTCGCTTTCAGCTTGAGCCCTGGCCCAAACTGTGTCCTTTTAATTGCGACGAGATCTCCCACCTCATACTGGGAGCTCTACTTCCTTTTCTTATTGTAGGTATTTCTATTTTCTTCCTGTATCTTTTGAATTTGGTCTCTGGCCTTCTGCCTTAAACTTTCTCTGCTTTCACTGTATTGCGCTATAGTTTCCTGGACTAGCAAATTTAATATCTCTACATCCTCCTTGCAGTTCATCTTGGTTCCAATGAGCAGTTGGAACGGTGTGGTGTCTATGCTTCTCTGGTAAGTACTGTCGATTACTCTTTGCACACGTCCAACATGTTTATACCATAGCGACTGGTGTTCGATGCACAGTTTCGTCAGCATGGGTATTATTATCCGATGAACCCGCTCCACTTGGCCATTTCCTCTTGGTGTGCCGGTTGTAATGGTGACATGCTGTATACCTTCATCTTCACAGTACTTCTTAAATGCACCACTGGTAAAAGCTGTGCCTCTGTCTGTTATGATACGTACAGGGTTTCCAAACGTCTCTTGGTGCAACTGTAGCTTACTTATTACTTCTGCACTAGTTGTTGTTTTTGTGGGGTACAGCCACACAAATTTAGTAAATCCGTCAACTACTGTGAGTATGTGATTGTACATTTTTCGTGTCTCAGTTAGCGGTCCGACGTGGTCCAGATGCAAAGTATGCATTGGAGTCCCTTCTTTTCGAATAGGGTTTAAATATCCGTCCTGTTTGCCTTCTTTCCGGGTTGCTAGCAGACACGGTATGCAACTGGTAATCACTTCTTCGATTTTTCTGTCCATATTCTTTATAAAATAGTCTTTGCTTATTGCTTCTTTCATTTTCTTCATAGCAAAGTGACCATTGCTATGTACTTGCTTGATTACTTCTTTTTCCATTAGCTTGGGGACCACCAGTTGTCTCTGATCACCTTTGTAAAGCACTCCTTGTTCCACATAATAGTCATTATACTGGCCATCTGTCAAAATCAGCTGTTTTATCGCCTTGAGGTCTTCATCTCTTTCTTGCGCCTGGCTAATCTTCTCGTGCAATGTTACCACTGCAGCTACATATGGGATTCTGCTGAGCGCATCTGCGTGTGGCATCCTGCATCCCGCTCGATGTTCGATATCATAGTCATACTCGCTGAGAAGTAATACCCACCTGGCCACCTTTGGTGTTAGCTCCTTCTTCTTCAAGGTAAGCTCAAATGCCTCACAGTCTGTGATAATCTTAAAGTACCTGCCAAAGAGGTAGTGGTGAAACTTTTTCACACCTTCTATTACTGCGAGTGCCTCAAGCTCATAGCTTGAATAACAACTTTCAATGTCATTCGTCCTTCTACTCCTGTAATATACAGGGTGCATTTCTCCTTTTGCATTTTTCTGCATGAGAATAGAGGCTAGAGCTATGCTAGATGCATCTGAATGAAGTTCTGTGTGCAGCTTCTGGTCAAAAATCATCAGTACTGGTTCACTCGTTAGCTTCTGCTTCAAAATGTTGAACGCTTGTCGTTCTTCAGGCCCGAAAACAAACTTCACATCTTTCCTCATCAAATCTGTTAGCGGCCTTGCTATCTGTGCATAGCCTCTTATGTACTTTCTAAAATAGGAAGTCAGCCCGACAAAACTTTGGATCTGTTTGACATTCACAGGCTCGGGGTATTGTGCGACTGCTTCAATCTTATCCGGACTGGGTTGTACCTGCCCGTCTTTGACCAGATGTCCCAAGTATTTAATCTCGTGGTGTATGAGCCTCGCCTTCTTCCAGTTGATTTCAAGTCCATACTCAGCAGCCACCTCCAGCACTCGTCTTAATTTCTGTACAGCATCTTCCTCCGTCTGCGCTGGAATAACAATATCGTCTATGAATATCATCATAACACCTTCTTGTATCAAGTCCCTAAATATGATGGTGATGAACCTCATGAAGTACTTCGGCGATACGGAGAGACCAAATGGTGCTCTAAGAAATTCCCACTGCCCATGATGCGTGACAAACGATGTGAAGGGTATGGACTCCTTGCTCATTCTTAAATGGAAGAAACCATTTTTAAGATCTAGGACACTGAACACCTTAGCATCTTTCAACTTATCAATTAAGTCCTCGATCAATGGTAAGGGAAATTCATCCTTAACCATCTTCTTATTCAACTGTCTATAGTCAATGCATACTCTAGTTGAACCATCTTTTTTCTTTACAAGGACTACAGGGCTAGTATATTCAGAGAAACTCACCTGAACAATTCCTTTGCGTAACCACTCGTCTACCTGATCCTCCACTATCTTCTGTTCCATCAAGGCAAGTCTTCTTGGGCGCTGCGCCACTGGGATGTCATCTTTAAGTATAATCTTGAGTTCGATAGGCGCCTCTTTCGTCTGGACCGGGTTGTACTGCGTCACGAGCTGCTCCACCTCTGCCTTAATGCCATCGTCGTGGATGTGACCTGCAATATCAACCTCACTCACACAACAATTCACTCTCGTCAACCATTCCTCACCTTTAGGTAACAACAATACGGAACCCCCACGCATAACCATGACAACATTTTTTAGAAATTCCTGACCTAAAATCACTTTATAGGGCATACAGTCTTTAGGTACGATCTGAAAAATAACCCCGTCGTAATATCTTCCGTCGATCGAAACACTTTCGTAAAACTTTCCACACGATTTTATTTTTGCCAGTCCAAGTCCCGCTAAAATCGTGTTATCTGCGCACTTGTTCACGTTCAGTTCATTATACACGTCACTTGCTATCAGATTAATTTGACTGCCCGTATCGATTAACGCGTCCATGTCCATTCCGCACAACTTAATTAATTTAACCGGCGTATTTTGTTGCTTTTCGTGTTTGTTTACATCTCGCCAGTCGTCGTTCTCGTTCGCCATATTGCAGCTGTCATGGCGGCCCGCAGTGCCCGCTCTTCTATTGGCCGAAAGTCCGAACATGGCCGATTGTCGTTGCGCTTCCGCCGTACTCTGCTTTACCGACATTTGTTGTCTCCCTTTCTCTACCGGGCCGCTTACGCGATACTCGCGAAACTGCTTAACCGACGATTCGCCCATGTTTGCAACGCCGCTGCTCTGCTCGTTCGTGCACTGTGTACCAATATGGCCGAACTTATTACACCGGAAGCATTTCGTTCCATTCGTACACGCTGTTGAAATATGACTTGGATCGCCGCACTTATAACATCTTTTATTATTATTAGGTTGCTGCCGACTTACTGAACCCGACGATGAAGTCGATAGATATGATATGGATGACTTTCTTTGTTTTTCAGGAACGATCTTCGTCTTCATTTTTTCATAACAAACGAGTTTTTCTTTTAACACTGAATATGATGTAATTCCATACAACATCATCTTGTTTATTTCTTGATCTACGATGCCGTCCACGATGTACTGGATCGAGACGGAGTCTGGGAATTTAGCTCTTTTGCCCAGTTCCTTCATAATCAGCATATACTGATAACAAGTTTCGTCCCGCTGTTTCTTGCGCGACGCCATTAACTCGTGCATCTCTTTTGCGTTAAGTGAGTCAGGGAATTCATTCTGTAGTGCTGTTTTGAGCTCTTCGAACGTCTTATAAACTTTTTCTGATCGTAGCCACAGTTCAGCCGTGCCTGTCAAGGATCTTCTCGCTACTATTAATGTTTGCTGATTTGTCCAGCTAAAAATCTCCTTATTGTCTTCGATGTCCTGAGCCCACTTTGTTGACGAATAAGTCTTATCATCACCGCTAAACTACGTCATTTTTACGTCTTGTGAATCTTTTACAGCCTTTTCTTGCAGCGCGTCTTGAGCTGTAGTCTTCTTAACTTCGTTAACGTCGTTATTTTCTCCCATCGGAGAACCACCTTCTTATTTTAATGTGCTGCACCGTCGCCGCCTTGCGCTGGTACCGCTGCACGCCGTGACCACGTGCCGTCGTAACTTGAAATCCCACTTATTTAGAGACAATCCCACTTCTGACACCAAAATTGTGTGGGATTTTGGAAGAACTCTTAACAAAATCGAGAATAATCAATATATTGTTTTAATTTCACTTTTAACACCTTTTTTAGTTTTAGTCACGCACGCTTCCCTTCCTCGTTCCAAAACCGAACAAAGGCCACCTTCCTCTCCCTCTCTCTCTCACCTCACGTCCTCCTTCTCACACACTTACGTTCCGTTTCCACTCCATTAACTTACGTTCCATTCCTACATATATATATATATATATATATATATATTTGTAGGAATGGATTTTTCATTTTTTTCGTCCTAGTATAAAATTAGCTCTACCTATCACAAACAAAATTACAAAAAGTTAAATCAGGACCCCATGGTATGTGTGCAAAAATTTATAATAAAATTCCCAAATGTCTACAAAAAGAAGAATCGTTGTATAAATTTCAAAGAGAGCTTAAAAAATATTTAATTGAAAAATGTTTCTATTCGTTGTCAGAGTTTTTCGGTGAAAAATAATAGTTGTTTATTTTGAATATGTATACCTCTTTAATATCGTTGTAAATATTGCAAATGTTTATTAAACCTAAAAGTAATGTAGTAGTTTAAGTAAGTAGTTTAAGTGAATAAAATAAAATTAGTCTTTCTAAATTGATTAGAATAAATTGATATATAACATAATATAATATAATAATTATGATATAATATAATAATATTGCTACGCCCTATCAGGACTCATGTTTGGCTCTAATATATCCAACTTAAGAACTATTTATGTAACCACATGAACGCAATAAAATGTTTGAGTTTGAGTTTGACTATAAATGACCAATATCGATTATAATTAATGTTACTTCAAAGGTTCTTTAAAACACCAAGTATGTTTTACTACCGTAATCATCATTACAGCTAATCAAATTTTTTTACGATTTTTATATACCAGGCAAGCTTTATATATGTTATAACTATCCGACTCGAAAAATCAAAAATGCGAAGCACTTGTAACTTCAACTTCAACTTCATCACCACATACGCTAACCTATATGAGTGATAGTAAATGATTACCGCGTTTCCTTGAATAACTGTACATTAGACAAATTACCTCCGCGTTTGTTGTAATTGGTGACAAAGAGTTAAGATGGATTAACTTACGTCACCAGCACAGGATAAAAAAGAATAACATTTTGATTAATTATCAACGTAATTTACTATTAAGAATGAGATCTCACGTGCTAGAGCCACGCTGGAGCTATATGTAGTTGTAGCACGAATGTACGCTGTACGATCTAAACACTATGCTCAATGACCTTAATAGTGCCTTCTAGCGGATAAATCTTGAGATCAATATGGACAAAACAAAGTAACACACATATGCTGATAGATGTTGGGAGCACAAAGCTCAAAGTTGTTGACGAGTAAACATATTACCTAGAACAAACCGTCCGAATAGGCAAGTCTAACTTTGACCGAAAGGTCAATCAGCGGATTCAACTCAGCTGGGCAGCGTTTGGGAAATTACGACACATTTTCTCATCAGATATACCTTAAAACATGAAAACGAGATTTTACAACGAATGCGTGTTGCCAGTGATGACATATGGATCTGAGACTTTGTCCTTTACTACTAGCCGTATAAGGAAACTAAAGATTTCTCAGCGAGCTATGGCGAGAACTATGCTCGGGGTTTCTCTGCGTAATAAGAGTGACTCCCACTCGATGGAGTGACGATCTGGTAAGCCATGCTGGAAGTTGATGGATGCAGATGGCTCAGGACCATGCTTTGTGGCATTTCTTTAGCGAAGCCCATGTTTAGCAGTGGACTTGTGTAGGACTGTAATGATGATGATGATGAGTGATGAAGATGATGATAGATGTAGATGTCAAAGGGCCATATCATTGACTTACCATCATGTGGATTGTGTGCTCATATGTCACCCTTATTCTATAAAGCACGTACTTATATTTTATTTTGGAACAGTGTTGCCATTCACTTTAAATGAAATTACAGAAATAAAACAAAATTTTTTTAGATAATCGTACAAACCTAACTTTTACCGAAACCAATTTTTGCTAAGTAGCAAAACCTGACTAAATAAATCAACGATGAGAGCGTGTTGACGTCATACAGCTGTATTTGATGTACTCTAAATTTCCTAGAGACTATGCTCTATAAAATATCTAGCACCATTTCCACTTACTTTAATCATAAACTACTTACTGCAATTCCCAGGCGGAACTTCCGCTACGTTTCCAAAAAATTGATGGCGTGCTTTGTGACTCGGCTGAGGAAGTGAATAGCGGCCGAGACCCGCGCGGCGTGGATGTATCGATCAAATTGAATTTACGAGTTCACACTCAATAAAATGTGGAGAGTACACTTAGAAGAAAGGATACTGGATGTACACTACAGAGTACCTACTTATACACTAATAATATATTTATAACCTATATATACACTCATCGTACATGAGCCGAGGTGGTCGTAATTTCACAGTACGCGAGCAACCTAAGCGACCGCGAACTCAAAAAGGTCGTGGCTTCGAATCCGCTATTCGACTACTGGCGTGAACCACTCGTAACACAAGCAATTTAAGCTTACCACGAGTGGTTAAGGGGAATATTAGTAATGTTTATAGCATTGTTAATATTCTTTAAAAAAAACCCGATTAATTTTAAATAGATTGGTTTCGAATATTTGTGATGAATTTTAATCGGTAAAATTATGTAAAATAATGTATGAGTTATTTTACCACATATTTTTGTTTGATTATTTAATTTCATTATTTTGTTCGACATTATTTACAGATTTTTTTTTATTTTGATAGGATTACTTTCTGAGCAGAAGTATTTTAGTAAGGCTTAGTAAAACATGGTTGCTAATTAGTTTAACATCATAAAAGAACAGAGGCCAACTATCGGATAATATGTAGCAAAGTCTATTCAGCTAATCGTAATTTCTTTACTGTGTACGCTCAAGAATTATATTGGAAAACCTATCAATTGGACATGAATCATCGAGATATTTGGTTCTAAAGTAATTAGCGCTTAATTTATGGAATTCAGGAAAAGTTATAAGCAAACATCATTTAATAATTTATAATTAAAAAAACAACAATAATGAACAACAAAGAAATATACACTGATATGTTTTGGTAAAAAAATTAGAGTTACAGCCTATATACGTCCCACTGCTGGGCATAGGCCTCCCCTAATTTCTGAGAGGATTTTATGCCAAGGAATTGTTCGCCACGCTGCGCCAATGTGTTATATTTTTTCTCTTATTTCTCAGACATGCAGGTTTCCTCACAATGTTTTCCTACACCGCCGAGCACGTGGTAAATAAGCACTTAAAATTGCAATTACCAATTTCATTGATGCCAATGTTCTATTACAATGTTCTATTTACAGCGAGCGCTAACCATCTGAGCTACCACAGCTCTTTTGGTATGAATGGTTAAAAATATCGCACACATAAAATAGTTTCTATTCATTCAAGTTTTGCACCCACCGATCCCACCTACTATAGACCTATAGGGGGCAGTCCTGTTTAATTGTACTGGGTGTTGTATCGCACTTTATGGCAGTACGGCACCTGCAGTTTTTTAATTATAATTGTTATTAGGAAGATCCTTCTCTTGAATCGGTTTCTCTCTATTGCCTCTTACAACACCCTCGGAATGATGCGCGGGTGGTGGATTATATAACGTTACAATTAATTACACGACCGATTTATAATACGTTTTAATTATAAACGAGGCAAAACTACGGTATTAAGTAAATTTCATTTACCATAAACGAAATGAAATAGAAGGCCCGATGGAATGCCTCTGCTCGGATCCCGCGAGAAACAAGTATTTGTACGGCATACAAATAATTGTTTAAGGTCTGGATGTTTATTCTTGAGCAATTTATGTTTGTTAACTGCCTCACCGTTACAGAAGAAATCCTTTTGTGGGGGAACATTTAAAAAAGGTTAAAATACGCATGCCCAATTATACTGGCCCATATAAAAACGTTCTGAAAATTCTGTCTCCGGGCTGAAAACCGTATAATATCACACCGATATTTTGTTAATATTCTACGGAGACTTTACCCAAGTATCAGATATGACACTTTAAATTTTAACCTTCAGATGTGACAATGCTTCTGAATTTTAATTCTTATGCACAATATATTAAGATGGGTCTATGAGCCGCAGAATTCACTTACCATCAGGTAGACTATGTGCTCGTTTGCCATCTTAATTTGTCAACTCAAAAATACCATACTGCGCAGAATATATCACATACCAAGCCTAGTGATCTACAAGTACATTTCTATCAGAGTATTGACATATCGTGTCTTATAACCTGACGCCGTATACGAAAGATTTTCCTCGATGTCAGTTATGACATTTCCTTCTTATTTGCTTGTATGTTCATAGTGGACTGATTAATTGCCTTATTTATGTCCTCATACATGAAAGAGAAATAGTAGTGGTATATGATGGCTGCAGCATGAATAAATTGGGATGGCCAGGGATCAGGGCAGGACTACGCTGGCATAAAATACCAGCTTAAAACAGTAGCATAACGCCGCTGCGTTTCTTGTAGCTAAAAATAAAAAATAAGCATCTTAACTTTGACAACTGAGTCACAGCAACCACAAAAATTTAATGTATGTTGATAAGAAACAAAGTGGCTGAAGTAAAAAAAGTACTACCTATAGACTCGTAAATACTAAGAACGAACACAAGCAAGTGATACTAATTTCTCGACTATAAAGAGTCAGTAATTCATTCATGGGGCAATGAATACACTAATACAAAAATATCCCAGAAAATATCAAGTCTCTGGAGGTGAATACGCATCTGTAGCCTACTTTGCTTGAAGTTGGCTGCAGGTACAAAAGGGCAGCAGTAGCCACTTACCACCATGTGGAATGCAAGTTAATTTGTGACATTCATTTAATACAAAATATGAAGCGAAAAATTGGTAGCACGTGTCGTATTCTTAAGAGATAGGTGTTATAAAGACAAGTTTTAATAGTCCGCGATAAATCAAGTCGTGTAATAACTTTTCGCTTATTACTCGCGGAAGTTGCATAAAAAGTACGAGGCATAAGTAGACAATGATTGACGTAAGTTGATTTTATTTTAATTAGGTCGAGGATGAAGACAGAAAGTCACAAAGCATAATAAAACCTCAAACCACCCAAAATCCAGCAGGATTTGATCATATCTACAGAGAATGTAAGTTACAAGGTTTAAGCAAATAGTCACACTGCCCATAAGAGCCCTCCGTGAGCGCCGCCATCTGCCAGACCGCCGTTCCTGCAGACAAGATTAAAGTTTGAGGCAGGCAGGCATGATCAGCACGGCTACTAGCCGCAGAGCGTGTCATGAGTCTACCGCTCACGGAATCACGGGAATGGGGTCCCACGTTGTGCGGCTTTCTGCCGCAACCTTAAGAGTCCCCTCAGGTCCTCCCTCCAGATACCACCCGCATGAGGTCTACACATATGCTCCACCAACCAACACAACGGCAGATGTAGCCAAAAGGCACTTATAAGATTTCTTACTGTTATATGTCTTTTATATATGGTACTTCAACCACAATTCCACTATTGTAATGCTTATGCATCAAAGAGACCTTCTATTGTAATGCTTTAGTATCATAGAGCTTACTATCATAAGTCCCTAATATAGGACTTTAAATTATGCTACAGTACTAATGTAGTCTGTGACCCGATCACCCCATATATACATCATTGGGTTTGCGCCTTCGAAGGCCCCCTTATATATGTAAGCAATCTTTACACGAACACCTCCTACGTATACATGAACACGCTGCTACTCTACACGAACACGCTCAATGACTAACGTAATTTTTGACCAATTTTCCTATTATTTTATAAATGTTATTAATCTTTATTATTATTATATATTCGACTTTTATTTCTATTATTTAATAAATTTTGAGTATTTTAGCAAAGTTTTAATAAACTTATTTTGAAAGCTGGCATTAAGTTTTAAATTTACTATATTACTTAATGTCTGAAATGTATATATTTTAACTTTATGCTTATTAATATATTTAAATTGTTTAAAATATTACTTCTGAGATAATTTTTGATAGTTTTATATAAAATATTTATTAATAATAATAATGGGCTCTCACACTATGTTAGTAGGTACCAAGCAAGAAAACCACAATATTGTAATATCTTTGTGAAGTCACATGAATTCCATTAAGATATTCAGTAACAATGAAGCGCAGCTTTGATTTCGCGGTATGAATCAAATTATTTCTCGTGTACAATGTGGAATATGGAACATTGTACTTTGATTCGTTTGAGCTTTCTATTTCCACGAAGATATTATATTCATACGGGTGAAATGTCTTTTTCATCAGCGTTTACAAGTGCACTACTTCAAATGCAACACTTACGTTTTAGGCCGAATATTACAATTTACAGGCGTTACTTTGCGAAAGTCATTATATTTAAAGTGTTAAAAATTATTTTTTCCACATAATAAAATATAATGATGTGTCTTATCTTGTCTGAAGAGCACTTCCCACCCTCTCTAAATTGCGTGCATTATCGCAGCCACCACCTATTCTCAACACACAACCGTTGATGATACGACAGGTGTTTCGTCTCTAAATGAGGCAGCGTCGCGTGAAATAGACTCTGCGGTGGCTGACCGCTAAGTCACTTAGTTATTAGACAGGTCTAAGCTAATTAATTTTTATCATTGAACATGATTACGTCACGCTTTTCATGTTAATTGACATTTTTGCATATCCTATTTCGTATGTACACTTATTACACATCCTACGGGACGAAATGTCGGTTTTAGCGTAACCAAATTTATTACCTCGTGTCATTCTATGATCCAAGTATCGGTGAGCTGAAGTGGCAATGAGCCAGCCATATATCTAGAATAACTAAGTACTGAAAGGTTACTTACGCTTATACATAATACTCATTAAATAAATATAAGCTTAGTTTCGTGAATTTTTTTTTCATTTATTTTGTATTTACGTAAAGTAATTAAAGGTGGTTAAATAATAAACAATAAAAATATATTTATAATCACTTAAAAGGATGCCTCACGTATACCTGTGTGTGATATTAAAAAAAACAATTTTTAATTTTATGTGGTATATTATATATTTATATAGAGCATATAGATATAATAGTAGTGTAATAATGGGAGTAGTTTTAGACTGAAAAAAAAACATTGGATTTAACTGTATTACCAGCAGAGATCTAGGAGAGCCAATTATATATAAATATTTTTGCCGTAGTAACTGCCAATAAAACCCAACTGCTAATATAAAAAATATACAATTGAATTACTGCAGCGACCAATGAATTTGTTAGTTGCAATTTTAAATGAGGATACATCATTATCGGGAGTGAACGAAAACATTGTGAGAAAATTCCATATCTAAGTTGTAAAATATTACGAAGATATATGAAATCCTGAAGCAGTGCGGGGAACTGATTACTCCGTAACGCATGAAGCTTAGAAATGTGAAATGTAAGTATACTTTTATCTGATAATTATAATAGTAATGTCCTTCAAACCGCATTTTGGTTGCGATGGCCAGTCTCAACAGGGCCTAACCATCTGCGCAGGGCAGATACAACTCGGCTGGGAAGCGTTCGGGAAATTACGACACATCTTCTCGTCAGCTATACTTCAAAATCTGAAAACGAGACTGTACAACCAGTGCATGCTGCCAGTGATAACTTAGGGAACTGGGACCTAGTCCTTCACTGCTGGCTGCATGAGGACTCTCAAGGTCGCTCAGCGAGTGAGGAGAGGTTGGAGAGGCTATGCTCTGTGTTTATCTGCGTGATAAACTTAGAAACGAGGCTATCCGCTGTTTAACCAGAGTAAACGACATAGCCTAACGGTTACAATGATGAAAATTATCGGCCTAAAACCTTTTCACCCTTCCATTTTTGCTACATATGACGAAATTCAACTTGTGATAAAAAAGAAATGCCACGTGACTTACCGCCAAAATTATTGCAATCAATAAATATGAGTTCGGATCCATGAATTTGGCCTCAAACGTTTATGAACGGCCTGAAGCACGGAACTTTTAGTGTGTCCTATATACGAGTAGTACCAGATTTAAATAAAGGTATTAAAATACTATATAGTTATTTAAAATAATTTGATATCATGTTTGATATTCTTTCGTTTCATAAAGAACTATTCAAATATTTATAGAATAATAGTGGCAAACGAACACAGTCTGCATCATGTTTTATTTGTGGTTAATAGATATTTAAATCTATTCGCTTGAAACTATGAGAATTAAAATGGAATGCCTCTTTTCCAGTAAAAACTGTTTCCGGTTCTCTACCCTCACCGTACAAAATACAGCAACGTGAAGTTGTTATTTCACGCTGGTATTCCGTGTGAGGTTGACTCATTTGTGGCCAAGCCTACTCATTCGTGCTACAGCCATGATATATGCCGCACGCCGCAGCGTGGATCTACCACGAATACAAAACTTGTTATACAAGTATGCAGTCTGATGCGGTTGTCTAAATAAAAAAATCTTCGATCATTAGCAAAAAGTCACGAACTAAGCGTTTCGATCCAATTTTATTATCCAATTATGTCTAGAATCAAAACAACACAGGAATATTGGCTTAGAATTGGCAAATATAGATCCAGAGCTAAGACCACGCTGTAAATGTCACAGTAGGTGCACAACCCGGTTTCAATCTTCACTAGTACCTTATGAATTGTTCATTGCTATTTTAAATGGCAAGACAACATTGCAGTTAAACCTTTTTTTCTTATTTCGTAGAAATCAGATATTACGAAGACATTTGAAATCCGCTAACAGATCAATTCCTTTCAGTCTTCAGTCTTCTATCTTACTGGTTATTCTCCCCATCACTGCGGGGTTAGGTTTTGGCAGTTTCGATTGAATATACCACTATTTAAAAACTACGAACTTACTATTTACCGCCACATATCACTATAAACTCCTTTGTGCAACTTATGCCCCTTAGAACCACTATATACTAATGTGTGCTATAAAAAACTATATGGATTTCTGCCATCAGCAGTTGTTGACCAGACCCTCGTCTGTCAGTCAGCTGCATTCATTACGTGTAGGTTAGGGTGGCAATTGAAAAAATAAAGAATAAAAGAAACAGGTTTACTTCAAGCTACAAAACAACGTCTCTGTGGTGCAGTAGTTTAACATCAACTTAAGCGCAGCTTCGGGTTCGAATACCGCAAACAACTTGTTGTCTACAAATAATACTACTTTTTACGGATTTTATCACGTTTTTTAACTTTTTTATATTCGCAACATTTTGACACTTTATAGAAACTTTATAGAAATAAAAGTCCAATATATGTTCCTCCAATAAAGCCTAATGGTTCACTGTTACAGAGAGTAACTCATTTTAAATACCTGGGTCACATTATCACAGAGGATTTAAAGGATGATCTAGATATCGAAGGTGAACACAGCGCGCTAGCTGTGAGAGGTAATATGGTGGCTCGATGGCTTGTTGCTTGCTCTGTACCAGTTAAAATTACATTGTTCAAGGCTTACTGCCAATCATTTTATACCAGCAGCCTTTGGGCCAATCATACCCAAAAGGCAAGCAATACACTGCGTATTAAATATAGCAATGCCTTCAGGTTATTGTTGGGGCTTCCACTTCATTGTAGTGCATCAGGCATGTTCGCCGATACGCATACTTATGACTATTTCGCGATCATGCGTAAAATAAAAGTGGAGTAATTGATGAGCAGAGTGAGGAGGAGCTGGAATAGTATCTTGAGGTTCTTTGCTGAGAGGCTCGATGGCCCGACACTAGGTAGATTTGTCAAGCTACATGTGTACTGAATTGATCTTGATAAATCTATCAACTTTTATGCATAATGATTTCTTATATTTACGCGAACACTACACATGATTAAAACCACTTTTACGGATTTTATCGCGCTTATTTTTGCTTTTAATTACTTTTATTTTTAATTCCCGACGTTTCGAGTGCTTTCCAGCACCCATGGTCACGGGGGACTGAGATGACTGACGTCCCGATGTCATTGTTAAACCCGGAGTACCTTCAGCTTTTTTAATTATTGTTTATGGTCCGATCTATGCAAAATGAACTGACTATGTCCTGAGGTCTTGCAGTGGTATGCTTGGGTTTAGTTTTAATTTTATTGATTGTAGGATCCCAAGCAGGTGGTAGTACCCAGCGTCCTTCTCTATTGAAATTAGGATGTTTTTTTTTTAATTTCAATAGCCTCACGTCTAATAGAAGCTTGCTTCAAGATATAATAATAATAATAATAATCTTTATTTCAGACAAGAGTCCATAAATTGGTTAGTAACATAACATTATTATAGTATCGTTGATTAGTTAAATTGCTTAAAAATCTAAGAAAAGAAAAGAAAAGAAAAGAAAAGAAAAGAAATATAGCCAATCTTGTCTGTGACACTTGTGACACTTCGGCGGCTTGTAGAACATTCTACAAGCCGCCGAAGAAGATTAGTCAGTTCCTACCATCCGTCAAGTGTCATATTCCTCTACAAGATGCAGGAGTGTACAAGCTTGATTGTGAATGTGATCTCTCTTATATAGGACAAACAAAAAGATCAATTAGAACCCGCGTAAAAGAACATATAGCTGATGTGAAGCATCAACGTTCCGGGAAGTCTGCAGTTTGTGATCATATCCTGGACGGCCCCTACCATTACATCAGATTTGATAGACCACAAATCCTCGCGAAAGAACACCGATTCCTACCAAGGATGATACGTGAGGCTATTGAAATTAAAAAAAACATCCTAATTTCAATAGAGAAGGAGGCTGGGTACTACCACCTGCTTGGGATCCTATAATCAATAAAATTAAAACTAAACCCAAGCATACCACTGCAAGACCTCAGGACATAGTCAGTTCATTTTGCGTAGATCGGACCATAAAAAATAATTAAAAAAGCTGAAGGTACTTCGGGTTTAACAATGACATCGGGACGTCAGTCATCTCAGTCCCCCGTGACCATGGGTGCTGCAAAGCACCCGAAACGTGGGGAATTAAAAGTAAAAGTAATTAAAAGCAAAAATAAACGAGATAAAATCCGTAAAAGTAGTTTTAATCAATTTTTATGCATGTTGTGAATGTTTTAATTTGTTTTATTTAGTTTTTTTTTGTGTACTAACATGAACTACTAAGTTCTTAAGTTTTATTTGTATTACGAACATGCTATGTGCCTATGACGATAAAATAAAACATTTATTTTTTATTTATTTTTTTATTATAGCACCCATGCTCACGAGGGGGGAACTTAGGTGTTCACCGTCCAGATGTCATATTTAACCGTGGTTACCCACAAAATAAAATTATTAATTTTTGTTTCGATCAACTCAGTACGAAGGATCCCACAGAATTCAAAATCTTGATAAGACACAAGAATTCGGGATCCCGATAATATTTTGAGTCACACTGTGTATAAAAAATACACATACAAATAGATATTTAAACGGTAATTCTCACCACCATCCTTAACAGTAAGCTACCGTGGGCAAATCTTTGCTTCAGAGAGTAAGAGGGATCTGTGACAGTAAACACCTGGCTGCCGAGCTCCAACATATCAAACAACTTTTGCATGACAACAAGCTCCGGGTCCCGCACCCACCTGACAGTTAACGTGTGAGGCCAGTCACAGTCGAGTGTGTACCTGCCGTACTGCCATATGTCAGAGGAGTCACTGACAAGATTGGCTACATCTTGAAGCGAAGCGAAATAGAAGCGCCATTAAAACACACGGAAGAAGATTGGTCAGGAGTTGAAGTAGATGCAGCAGTGTACAAGCTTGATTGTGAATGCGATTACTCCTATATAGGACAAACGAAAAGATCAATTAAAACCTGCGTTAAAGAACGTAAAGCTGATGTGAAGAATCGACATTCCGTAAAGTCTGCAGTCTGTGATAACATATAGGATCGCCCCCGTCACTACATCAGATTTGATAGACCTCAAATCATTGCTAAAGAAAACCGACTCCTTGAAAGGATGATTTGCAAGGCTTTTGAAATAAAAAAAACATCCCACCATCCTACCTTTAGATCCTATAATTAGTAAAATTTAATCCTAACGCAAGCACAGAACTGCAAAACTTTAAGATACTACAAGTTTTTACTGCGTAGATCTGAACAAACATTAATAATTTTAATCTGTAAGTGACCGTGGTTAACTATGACATCTGGACGTTTAACACCTCAGTCCCCACCGTGACCATGGGTGTTGTAAATTGCTCGAAAGTCAGGAATAAAAAAAATTAATATACACGATAAAATCCTAAAACTAGTTTAATTTAAATGTGTAGTGTTCGTTAAATACAATAACTCATTATCTACAAATAATGTTGTGGTGTTTGTTCTTTTTTTGATTTATGTATGTAAACTGCCTCTACCGTGTGGGATAGAGAAGTCTGTCTAATCCAATTTCCAAAAAATAACGTTCATAATAAGCATGACATGTGTATTTTATAACATCATTATCGTGGCAACAAATGAGCATCCGACTCAGCATTAAACATGCTGCTGTTAAACAGGTGGTAGAATTTCTCTTCTACCTGCTGTTAGAACTCTTTCTCTACCAGGATGTAAGACTTCTATTCTTTCTAATAAGTAGGAGAAATCCATTTTTGCCTTATTTCGCCTTATAGATTGTTATAGAGAGTCGGAGTATAGTTACAGGCTCTGAGTCATTCAATCTTACTTCTTAGAGGTGACAATGGATTTGTAGCGTTCTTCACTTTAGTTGGCTGCATGTGTCCTGTGTCCGCGTGCAGTAGCTACTTCCTATTAAGAAGATTGCAATTTCCATAAAGGAAGATTAAAACTAAACTAAAGATATTAAAAGTTACTTTGCAACCATTCGCTCAATAAAACAAAATTATGTCTTAAATAGTTTGAAGAGCACCTCCCGCCCTCCCTCAATTGCGTGCACTAGTCCCGTCACCACTAATCCCAGCACATTGTTAGAAGTAGTGGTCCAACTTTGATTTTTGCGCCACTATATCTTTACGGATACGGATTTTATCGCCTTAGTTTTTGCATATTTTAACTCCCGACGACATAAATCAAATTCAAGACGATTGGTCGAGACCGCGTTAAGTAGAAAGTAAGACCTTGAGGAAGTTTATGTCTAACAGTGGACTGCCGTAAGCTAGTGATGATGAAAAAAAACACGTAATTATCAAATGCAACAGTTTATTAGTGTTTTTGTACCGTGTTTTGTTATAAAATTGTAACGAAAGTTTTGTGTGAATATAATTTATCTTTTTACGTGAATGATTTCGAGTAATATATAGAAATAATTGTGATTTTCATGTTGCCTAAATACGTTTGGTATGTTTTTTTTATTATCAAAATACAATAAAATATTTTTGTAATGAAGTACTCGTAAAACCTGACTTTTGTTTAGACCACAAGATAGTGAATTTTTTATAGATTTTAAAATGCTAAATTTCTTCATAGAAAATCAGTCTCTACATATAAGTTTTAATGGTTTCTAATGCTGTGGGTGGGTGCAGTGGCATGCGACCACTCGGGATCTGCCGGGCGCATGCGACTGCGTGGGACTTTTATGGCGCTTGAAGGGATAATTAACGAAATTACGCACACTCTCATTATTACTTAAAATAATTCTTATGCTATAGCTAAAATAAACATATGTAAACTGCACAAACATATATTTCACTATCAATTTTGGATCCAAAGACTAATAACATTTAATTAAAAGCGAAGCTCTACTAGACTGCAACATTAGACGAGGCTGTAAGTCATATATTTGCGTTCAATGGAATATATAAATTGTACAGTCTTACGTCTATAATTTTAGGTCATATAATTTTAGCCATCTAGCGTTCAGTGTATGACATCAAACCACTATTATTTATACTTTCTCTACCTATTTTTAACTTTATCAAACTACATTTTGCTACTAAGCTCTTTCATTTGTGCACTCATGAACTACGCTACAGATATTACTCATATAATTACAACTATACTACTCCTGTGGGGAAACAACTAAAACGTACATACGTTTTTGTCCTATGAGTCATATTTAAGCCAGCGATCTATAGATATAATAATTAATAGCTGAAACTTGTTACCAAATTCCACTAAAATTTCGGTCCCTCGTCAGCATGGGTACTGCAACGTACTTTGAACCTAAGGAAATAAAAATAAAATTAAAAGCGATAAAATCGGTAAAATTAATTTTATTCTATGCCTTTGTTTTATGATCGTTTTATGTTTAGATTTTAAGCATTTCATTTCATTAGAAGTTAAGTCTGATTAGATTACATCTGTGCCATACAAATTTAAATTGAGCAATTAGTCCACTGCGCTGCTCATGATCTTACATATATTCAAAATGTTTCTATTCTTCGGATATTCAGTTTTCCTTAAACATTTACTCAAGATGTTTTTCCCTTCACCGAGCCTTCGGTACACACAATGTTTACATTGCGGTTGACTAATAGCCTTAACCCTATCAGAAATGAGAGAAGGTCTAGCAGTGGGTTATTTAAAGGCTGTATCTTACTCTATACTTTTAGAAATTTGTACAAAGTCACATCTGAATTTCAGTGAGACCCCATTGGTCCAGTAGACGACTCATTACTCTAATCCTTGAGTAAAACGACTGTCATTAATCCCGAATGCCTGCTGTGGGCAAATATAAATGAAGAAGAAATAGCTTAAATAACTCTGCTATTGTAGATAAGTGTAATTTAAGGATTTTATTGGACTTGAATTGGTATTTCATAACATTCATCTTACAAGATTATTTCTTTGGCAAATAAGAGTATGCATATTTCACTTTCGATGAGGTTGAACCGTTGTGCCGTGTAGTGGCGGTTAAGAATATCCACTACCCCATATCTTCCCGTGGGTGTCGTAAGAGGCGACAGAAGGAGACAGGCAGGAGATGGGCAGCAGCATCTTTCTGATAACAGCAGCTGTACAATAAAAAAATGCGGTTGCCAACCCGCTCGCCAAGCATGGCATCTATGGCAATATACCCCCATTAAGAATTACACAAATAGACGGCCCCCAGTCCCCGGCGCCCCGCTATTCCTGGCTACGGTGGCGATCACGGTAACGGCGGGGCAGGGGGTGCTAATAATCTCCTATGGAGGTCGATTGCCACCTACGACGACTCGACCTGGCAACATTTAACGCACGCACGCTGAGGATTGACGAGAAGATCCTGGAGCTGGAAGAAAAGATAGACAAGTTGCGCTGGAATATTATAGGATTATCCGAGGTCCGAAGAGAATGGGTAGGACACGATGATTCTTGAACCCGGCAACTTGTTCTATCACAGGGAGCGCAACCATCTATCCTAATGGATTTGTCGTCCACAAGTCTCTCTTTAACAACGTTTTAAATATTGGGAGTCTATCGACGAGGGTTGCGTACCTTATACTCAGAATCACCAAACGGTATTTGCTGAAGGTCATACAGGTTTACGCTGCAACGTCAGAATATCCCGACGAGGAGGTGGAGGAAATGTATGAGGATATATCTAGAGCCATACATTCCTCCAAAACTCACTATACGGTGTTAATGGGAGAATTCAATGCAAAACCACAAAATAAGGAAGAACGGTGAGCTGAAGGTAGGGAACTTTGGGATAGGGCAACGGAACCCAAGGGGCTAGCAGCTGGCCGACTTCATGGAGAAAGAGGAACTTTGTATGATGAACTCTTTATTCCAGAAGCGGCCCCACTGAAATTGGACCTGGTTGAGCCCCGATGGTTCGACAAAAAATGAGACTTGACTTGACTTCATTATGACGACCAGGCGCCAACTGTTCAGTGATGTCTCAGTGATCGCAAGAGTAAAAACGGGCAGCGATCACCGAGTGGTTAGAGGCACACTGAAACTAAACGTTAAGTTGGAGAGGTCTCGTCTAATGAAGTCAACGCTCCGTCCCCCTCTTGCTCTAATCCAGAATCCCGAAACCTTTCAGCTCGAGTTACGTAATCGCTTTCAGTGCCTAGAAGATTGCAATGCAGTGGACGATATGAATGACAAGCTAATGGAAACTGTCCATGCGGTCGGAGCAAAGTTCTGCAAGACCCGCCGCAGAAGAACACAAAAACTCTCCGATCACACCCGTAATCTCATGGCTGTTAGACGAGAGATGAGGCTGCAATCGTCAACAGATTTGACAGCATACAGGCAACTGAATAGACAGATCTCCAAATGCATGCGGCGAGACTTACGTAACTTTGGAGCGGTACTAGGGCTCCAAAATCCTTGCCAGAGATCTGTCTGCCAGAAAAAGCCAACTGTCAAAGCTGAATACTGAGTGTGGCAGCATCGTTTCCGGGACATCTGAGATTTTGAGTGAGATTGAGAGGTTCTATGGGCAACTGTACACATCATCGTTGGAGCCACACGCAAGTGTGAGTAACGATCCAAGGGCAAGTCTTATTCGACACTATTCCGATGATATCCCGGACGTCAGTCTGAGCGAGATTATAATGGCTCTCCGGCACTTTAAAAACGGCAGGGCCCCAGGCGAGGATGGAATTACAGCGGAGCTTCTGAATGCGGGTGGAAAATCGGTACTTGAAGTCCTTTAGAAGCTCTTGAATTCCGACCTCCGTGGTAGCACTACTCCGGAGGCGTGGAGCAGAAGTGCGGTGGTCTTGTTTTTCAAGAAAGGTGACAACGCTCTCTTGAAGAATTACAGACCGATTTCCCTTCTGAGCCGCGTCTATGTGCTGTTTTCGAGAGTTATTACGAATCGTCTCGCACGCAGACTTGACGACTTCCAGCCTCCTGATCAAGCCGGTATTCGAAAAGCTTCAGTACCATAGACCACATACATACCCTTCGGCAGATTTTACAGAAGACCGAAGAGTACAATCTGCAAATTGGCCTGGCGTATGTGGACTATGAGAAAGCCTTTGATTCCGTCGAAATTTGGGCGGTGCTACAGTCCCTTCAGCGGTGCCAAGTTGACTGTCGGTATATCGAAGTGCTAAAGTGTTTGTACAGTAGGGCTACGATGGCTATCCGAGTACATAACCTGAGTTTGAAACCTATCCAACTGCAGAGAGGTGTAAGAAAGGGTGACGTTGTATCCCCGAAACTCTTCACCGCTGCATTGGGAGACGTTTTCAAGCTACTGGACTGGAAATAATACGGTATTAACATCAATGGCGAGTACATCACTCAACTTCGATTTGCGGACGATATAGTTCTGATGGCAGAATCGCTGGAGGACCTTCTAAGCACTATGCTCAATGATCTCAATGGTGTCTCCCAACGGATAGGTCTTAAGATGAACATGGACAAAACAAAGATCATGTTTAATGTCCATGTCACACCTATACCGGTAGTTGTTGGGAACACTATGCTCGAAGTTGTTGATGAGTACGTTTACCCGGGACAAGTAGTCCGACTAGGTTAGTCCAACTTCGACCGAGATATCAATCGACGGGTTCAACTGGGCTGGGCAGCGTTCGGGAAATTACGACACGTCTCTTCAGGTATACCTCTAACTCTAAAAACTAGGTTGTACAACCAGTGCGTGTTACCAGTATTGACTTACGGATCTGAGACGTGTTCCTTCACTGCTGGCCATATGAGGACGCTCAAAGTCGCTCATCGAGCTGTAGAGAGGGCTATGCTCGGAGTTTCTCTTCGTGATAGACCCAAAAATGAGGATATCCGCTGTAAAACCAGAGTGACTGACATAGCACAACGGATTAGTAAGCTGAAATGGCAATGGACCGGCCATGTAGCTCGAAGAACCGATAATCAATGGGAAAGAAAGGTTTTCGAGTGGCAGCCTCGTACCGGTAGCCGTAGTGTAGGGTGACTCCCCACTAGATGGAGTGACGACCTGGTAAGACATGCAGGAAATTGATGATGCAGGTGGCTCAGGACCGTGCTTTGTGGCATTACTTGTGGGAGGCCTATGTACAGCAGTGGACTTGTGAAGGGCTGCAATGCTGTTGATGATGATGAAGTTAAACCCTAACCTTACCTTACTACATAGTGGCTATGTAAGAACACCCACTACCATAGATCCTAAATTGGGCGTCATAAAAAGCGACAGCGAGAAACTAACACAGAAGATGGGCAGCAGCATCTTTTTGATAACAATTCAAAATAAATAAAAATGCAAACACTCCTGCCAAACGTGGCAACTATGGCATAGTCCATTGTGAGGCAACCCATTGGGGAGGATTTTATTCGGCGAAGAGATTCCGTAGGCTATAATGGATAGATAGTAATGAAATGAAATCAAAAATTGACTTCGAGAAATGAAAAGTTCTGTGCTAAGTCGGTGCTAAATCACAGCGTAAAGAAGTATTTAGGCCTAAACTTCAGAAGATGCTATGAGGAAATTATGTTATTCTGTTTATTTACTTGAAATTATCTTCAACCTTATTTTTCAAATCTAATTTCTTTGATTATTGAATTAATTGTACCTGTAACTTAAAGCACTATGCACGGCTATTAGTTTCGGGGAACTAAAAGTTTCTAGTTAAATGAATATACTGGAAATTTGTATTAATTACAAAGGCAGTGTGTTCTTCTCTATTGTTACCTTGCACTAATTTCAATCTATTTTTTTTCTACTTCCTTTGTGTATAAAATGTTGATGGATCTGTACCTGCTCTGCAAAGCTCAACGATACGAATTTATATATGCACATAGTTGCAATGAGGTTGTTTTATGCTGGCTATTCTTTTCGTTATTCGCTTATTCTTCCATACGGTTATACTTATATTTTTGCCAGTGTTTTTTTTTTTTTTTTTTTTTTTTTTTTTTTTTTTTTTTTTTTTTTTTTTTTTTATAGAATAGGGTGGCAAACGAGCACACAGTCCACCTGATGGTAAGTGGTTGCTGCGGCCCATAGACATCTACATCTATCTTCCATTACAAATCAAAATGCAGATGCGTTGTCACCCGTGAGGACTGAGATGGAATGCCTCATTTCCAGTAAAAAGGGTCTCCGGTTCTCTACACTCACCATACGAAATACAGCAGCATTAAGCTACTATTTCACGCTGGTATTCTGTGAGAGCGTGGTCCTTCCCCGGTCGAGCCGACCCATTCGTGCTACAACTATACTACTAATATAATTGCAGCATGGCTCTACCACGTAAAAAGTCAAGTATTAAGAAAAACTACTCTATAATTATTATGATAAAAAATATACAGATGCGTCACATTAATAAGTTTTCGTGTGATTTTGACGACAGCTTCACTCAGAGGACAGTCGATTACGACAGATCTCACATTCTTCAGTTGAGTTTTACGGCGCCTTAAAAAACTTAAGGTATATATCCGATATAAATTTGTGCGTGTGTGTGTGTGTGTGTGTGTGTGTGTGTGTGTGTGTGTGTGTGTGTGTGCGCGCGCGCGCGTGTTTGTGTGTGTGTGTGTGTGTGTGTGTGTGTGTGTGTGTGTGTGTTTATAGTTATGTCTTTTCCACTAATAACTGGGATTTGTACCATTTTTATTTAAATGATAAAAAAAGGAACAACAATCCGTCGGCGATCAAGTTCCCTTGAAAAAAGAAACTCACCGGTCCAATACTTAAATAAATATATTTAAATATGTTTTATCAGTGATGACCGCAGTAGCCACTTGCCATCAGCTGGACTGCAAGTTCATTTGTTATTTCAGTTTTATAAAAAATGCGTTTACTATTCATTTGGTTGATTTTTAATTTAGACTTGAAAATGTGTGCTTATTCAGCATAAATTCAAAGCTTTGTGAATTTCATCTCATTTAAATGTGAACTGAAAACAAATAAGTATGAGCTTGTGATCAAAGTTTTGCAACCCTAAACTTTTCACATTTACGTTTCATGCTCACGAATGAGTTTATAACATTTTCACAGTTGTGTTGAACTTAAATAGAGATAACTTTTTATTTTTTATTTTAACCCGGCTAAATTTTACTTTTAAGCGGTGGTTCATATATCAATAAATAGGAAGAGTTATCACAGACATAGTGATGTCGTGATGTTGAGTTATTAATATGAGTTCATTGAATAACGGTATTGTATGACTAAATTATTTAATTATTTATTTATTTTATTCTTTATTGCACCAAAGATTTTGTACAAAAGGCGAGCTTAATGCTATATGGCATTCTCTACCCACATTTAATTCAAATATGTAGATGATACACATACACAATATATATATATATATATATATATATATATATATATATATATATATATATATATATATATATATATATATATATATATATTATATACACCTACACATATAAATAATATAACTAATACACATATTTATAAATATATGTCTCAATAAATTTATATACAAATAACTATAAACGTATAAAGTTAGTGGACTCAAATTTATTGGTTACGAATATATTCGTATAGTTTTCTTTTAAAAACGTTTTTCGCAGGTGTTATTCGCAGGTCAACTGGCAATTTGTTCCAAAGGGAGATGGAAGTTAAGTGAAAGAATTTGACATAAACCCAGAATGGTGGAGAAGAGTAGACAGTTATAAATCATGTGAAGATTGAGAGTATTAGTGTCACTACGGAATTGGAATCTTTCTCTTAGGTAAAGGGGTGAGGAAGAATCATTAAGAACCGAAAACAGAGAGGACACCATTCGAAAATCTCTGCGCTGGCGTATAGTCAACCACTTTAATTGGGAGCGAAATTCTGATACGTGACCATATTTGCGCAGGCCAAAGATGAATCGTGTGCAGTTGTTAAGTAACCTGTCCAACCTGCTTAGCAGCGCCTGAGAGATATTAGAGAGACAAACATCGGCATAGTCAAATAATGTAAGAATTAGAGATTGATAGAGATGAGTAGAAGCTTACTTAAAGGAGGCAGAAAGAACTTAAGATGATAGACGGAACGAAGTATGCCTGTGACTTTACGACAAATCTCTGACACCTATAAAGGGTCCCCAACTAAGGGTCGGGTCAATATTTTTAACCCAGATCCTTGACACTAGTGCGGAAAGGAATTACACAGTTTTCGTAGCGAATGGATGGTAGATCAAGTATGTTAAGTTGTGACAACAATCGATGACTACCAATGATAATAGTTATACGAAATTGATGTGACCAGTCTGAAATGCGTTGTATCCTGTCCAGTCCAGTCTTGGTTAATAGCTGCAATAGCGATAGCAATTTCAACCGAGGGCGCTTGTGAGTATAACTGAAGATCGTCAGCATAGAGGTGGTAATAACATTGAAGGTAGGTAGTAAGAAGAACGATAAACAACGAAAACAATAGAGGAGAGAGAATGCCGCCTTGCCGTACACCTAGATATAGTATAGAGTATAGACTAATGCTTAAATAGGCAAACAAGCTGGCAGCGTAGGCAGCAGCAATTGCTACAAAACAATAAGTAAATTGTGTTATTTTTAATCTTAATGTTAGATAAATCATCAAGAATTCTTAAGAAAAAGAGGGTAATATTATTGTTTAAAAAACAATAGTTATAACGTGTTCGTAGTACGTAAATTGCATGCAGGATAAAAAGATACTAATTTTGGTAAAACATAAGAATATAATAAATAAAAACTGTTTAAATTATATCTTATTAAAACAATGAACGTGTTTACAATGGCTGGTAAGTCACTGCTGCTGATCATGGATATCTTCAATAAACTTCAAATTAGGAACTGCAGACTACAGACACCACAGAAAGCGTCACTGCGTGATACCGTTCTGGCTCAACATAACCAACCCTTGTGTGATGTTTGGAGACAGAAATAATTTAGAAGATGGCACCAGTCATACAAATTATAAGCAGAAAAATTATTTTACTTATTTTGGATTATACATATTGTGTTTTACTTATTTTCATTCGTTAAATTCATTGCAGTCTATAAAATTACACTGCTTATCGTAGGTCTCCCACAAAGATTTCCTCTTAGGAAAATTTTTGACATATTTGCCACAATCGGCGGTTGAGTTGGTTATCGCAATTTTTATACATTTTCAATTATTTTAGGAAGATTCTGCTGCTCATCTCCTATTTTAATTTCCCAATGCTGCCTCTTACAGAGCCACTAAAGGATTTTATATATTTTAACTTCACTTATTTTCTGGCGACACTCTCAACAACTGTGGCTCAAATCACACCAATGAAGTTACCAAATGACTCGTATAATTACAGAGAGCTTCCTCTTCCTTTCCTTTCCATCCTTTGCCTGGTAGGATACCTCCCTTTTTTTACACACTGCCAGTACATTTCTGTGTCTAAACAGTAGTTGAAACTACTGCCGTATTTTGTTTAAAGGGTAAGAATAAGTGAGTCAGTATTGTTACGGACTTAGTGCTCTCGAAACTACTTTACTACTCTTTGTTAGAAGTAAGTTCCTGGGTTGGTCCTTGAGCTAGAGCAGCGGCTTCTCATCAAATAAGGTTTTAGGTCGTTTGTACTTTTTAGATTATAAAAAAATGTTACTAAGTCAGAAGGTAACTTAATACGTGTGCGAAAATAATATAATGTATTATAAGAATTTCCAAGGAAATTAAGTTTCTTTATAGATATAGAATAAAGGATTCCAGAGAAGCTGTAATACGGTATAGCGTTAATAAAAGCAAGAAGCATGAAATTACCTCTACTTTAATATGTTTTCAGAAATTAATCGCATTTATTGTTTGAAAATGCTTTGTAATTTGAACAAAGTAGTCTATTAAGCTTGTCTGTAGTTGCAAGTCATCTAAGGTATATTATTAACCTATCTTTAATTTAACATAAAATGAATTTTTATATGAACTGTTTATACAGAATATTCACAAACGACTTCTGCTGTATTTCAAGCTTATTTTTCCATCGTCATATAAAAGTTATTCATCAAATAAATTATTAACTGACTGAGTGTTTGAGAGTAGGTGATAAGAGTCCGTATGGGTAATAACCACCTATTTCTACCGCAAATCAGCAGTGCTTCCACCACTGTGTTCCGGTCTGAAGGGGATTGAGAACCAGTAGTAACAATCTGTTAGACAATCCACTTCAGTGCTTTTATCTTTTGTTTGAAACGTTTTTTTATGTGCGAGCAGCTATGCATGTCTAGGAAAAAAGTATAGTATCACTGCGACCTAAAAGATCTATTGTAATCGCTGCTATGGCTTTAGTTGCTGATAAGCCTTATGTCTTCAATAAACAGAAGGAGTTGCTTAGCTGTGAGCAATTTCACTTCTTCTGGGTGGAGTACATAGTTTCCCAGATGAGTGTTACGTTTACGCAATAAGGATAAGGATAGGTTTTAACTTAGTATTCAACCAAAAAACATTTCGTGTTAAGGTCTTTGTTTTACGGGACAGCTGTACTTAAAGGCTTCATGGATTAGTTACGGTTACTGTCTCCGTCGCTAACTTCATATCTTCAATCGTTTTGATGCTTTTGGGAAACGTTTCCAAATTCCTCCTTATCTAGCTATCTCTGTAGATATTCGAGGAAGTCGCTTTTGGAAAAGCAACGGTTTATAAGTTGGTGGTGCTCCAATTACAAACTTAATGTGTTTGTGATCATACATCGAGTTGTCACTACTAACATGCCAGTAATTTATCCGCCTGGACATGTTATTGGTAGCAAAGCCTATGTCTGAAAATTTGGCCTAGCACGCGTTACATAGGTTGGTGTACACCCTAAGTTTAGGCTTACCAGGCAGTTGGAGATGAGAAAATCATAAAGTGGCTCACCTTTTTCGTTCACGTTAGTACTTCCCTAGGCTGTGTAGTTAGCATTAGCATCACAACCCACCACAAGTTCGGCGTTGTGTTTTCAGGAAAACTTCGCCACTCGCTCTATCTCGATGGTAGGATCTGAGTTCTCTTCTGCCCTGTGCATTCTTTGAGATTTATGAAGACTTTAACCAGGTCATCATTGCAGTACTCTGGAACAGCTAAAAGTTCAATATTTTATTGAAAATTATACAAGCTCTGGGTCTATTGCCCTTAGTATTGACAAGAATCTTACCGGTAACCAAGGCTCTTATATGAGGGCGAGGTGAATGTTGTCCTTTGCAAAGCAAACCTGAATGATGAACAAGAATGGTGAAGATTTGCCTGTCATTTATGGACGTGAAGGGGTAGGGGTCTTTTCCGCTGGTTGAGGACGAAGAGGTCCTTAACCAGCGTTCTTGACCCCCGCCTTACCTTTTGCTATACCGCTCTCACCTCCCCTCCCCCCATTCCTTGACGACACCGGTGGAGGCCGTCGGGCCGAGACAAGATGAACGCCTTGGGTCTTAACGTAACTTCCGCTGATGACATTCAAATCTCACTCCAAAAGATCGAGTGCTGAGGGGATTGGAGTCTGGGCGGTCCAGGCTCCATTACCACATCACAGCCTCCCTAGATTAAAAAAAATATAATTTTAAAGTCAAGCACGACTTTGCCGCCTGAAAGCCGGAGAGCTCCCGCTAATAGTCGTCCAGAGAAAAGGTCACAAGGAACCAATTCCATCGTCCTGACGGTGGAGGACTTTCCAGAGCTCGGTATAGAGCCCCTCATTTTGTGCCCTGAACAGCACAACCACCATCTCTGGAGAGTCAGTTTCGCTGCGAGGCTGAAAGGAGATGCCCAGCTGAGGCTAAGGCAGTTAGCCCATAGCTTTGTATATTGCCTCCAGTCAGGGGTTTTTTTAATAGAAAGGGGACAAACGAGCATGCTACTCACATGATGTTAAGTGACTACCGCCGCCCATGATCAACCGCAACACCAAGGGAATCGCAGGTGTGTTGCCGGCCCTTTAGAAAGGAGTAAGCTCTTTTCTTCAAGGTCCCCAGGTCGTATCGGTTCGGAAAATTCGCCGATGGTAAAATATTCCAAAGAGAGGTCGTACGCGAAAGAAATCTCCTTCTGAATCGTAGAGTGGTGGACCGCCAAGCATCAAGATGGTGTTTATGGTATCGGGATGTTTGCCGCGTAGTGCGTTCTCGAAATTTGGCGGCTTGGATTAATCCGAACAATTCCTGAGAACACTCCCAGCGATAGATACGATAAAATACGCAAAGAGATGCAACATCTCTTCACAACGCCAGTGAATAGAGCTGATCAGAAAGCACTCGGTCATCGAAGATTCGAGCCGCTCTGAGCTGGATGCGGTCAAGTGGAAGAAGCTGATACCGGGGAGCTCCAGCCCAGAGATGGGGACAGTATTCCATGTGCGGCCGAACCTGCGCCCTGTAAAGTTGCAGGCGGTGTGCCGGCATGAATTACTTTCCCACTCTGCTGAGCACGCCAAGCTTTTTAGAGGCGAATTTGGCCTTCTCTTCCAAGTGACCACGAAACTGCATGTCGCTCGATATGTCAACGCCGAGGATTCCGATACTGGCTGAGGCATCAAGGGGAGTGCCTTGAAACTGAGGAGATACGACAAAGGGGTTCTTTTTAGCGGTTAACGCGCAAACTTGTGTCTGGGGGTTAAACTGGACTAGATTTAGTCGCCCCCAATCCGAGACTCTGTTCAGCAAAGACTCAACTTCAGACACAAGTTTGTCTCGGTACTTGGAGACGTTTTCCCGAGAAATATTGGCATGTCTGGTATACAGAGCATCACCAGTGCTCTCATCTACATAGCAATGAAAGTTACGGGTTTGCAACATATCATTAATATGGAGAAGAAACAGCGTTGACGATAGCACGTAGCCTTGTGGAACACCAGCGTTAACAGGTTTGTAATCAGAGCTTGCACTGACTACAACGACCTTGATACTCCGATCTGCAAGAAAGTTGGTGATCCAATTTCATAATTTCTCGGAAAGCCCATAGAAAGGGAGTTTCGAAAGAAGCACTTTGTGCCAAACCCGATCGAAGGCCTTCGCAATGTCCAAACTAACCACCAATGACTCCCCCTTGGACTCTGCATCCGTCTATGAGTTAGGTAGACCAGAAGATCATTCGCTGATCGACCACAGCGAAAACCGTACTGGTGATTACTAATCAGCTAGTATCCTCAAGGTACCTCATGAGCTGGCAATTTACAATGGACTCCATTGTCTTGGAGAACAAAGAGGCAATGGCGATAGGTCGGTAGTTGGACGGTTCTGAGCGGTCACCTTTTTTAGGGATCGGGTGGACGAAAGCCGTCTTCCAAGATTTTTGGACTACGCCTAGGGAGTAGGAGTACCGGAAAAGATGCGTTAAAACCGGTGCCAACTCTGGAGCACTCGTCCTCAGTATTATTGAGAGGATTCCATCAGGCCCACTTGACTTGTGTATGTACAGGGAGAGGAGTGCGTTGCAAACCGAGCGCTGCAATGCAACTGCACATCTGGCATGGAGCATTCACACAGCGATGTTCGGCAGTGTTCTCCCCCCGTCATCGAAAGTAGAGTTGGGCGCAAAGAAAGAGCCTAGCAGATCGGCTTTCTCCTTTGTGGTATGGGCCAGTGAGTCGTCCTCCCTGTGCAGAGATGGAAGATATGGCTGACAGAAATTCCCCTGGACAGCCTTGGCGAGAGACCAGAATGTGCGAGTTCCAAAAGTAAGGCGAACTAGTTTCTCGCCAATTCTGCCTATGTGCTCTGACTTTGCTTCGGCAATGACTCTTTTCAAGGACCTGGAGGCGAATTTTACTTACTTTCCTGAGCGCTGTTGTTTACATCCCGGGACGTTGATGCGTCAACCCAGGCTTGGTAGCACTCCTGCCATCTGCTCCACGCTCGTAGAATTCGAATTGCGAATTCCTACACGCGCATAACCACCTACGACACTAAAGCTGAGCTTCTTTTCACCCATTGCCACCTTCACAGATTTCTTGGGCTGGTGTTTGGGAGACTTCTCTTCTAACCGACTGCGTTTTTTTCGCCTTCGGAACTGGGTGAGGTATGGACAAAGGAATCTCTTCACAAGGCTTCTGGCATATAGAGAAGGCCTCTTGGGCTCCTACCTCAGCTGATATCAGTCTCCTGTACCTCTTCCGTGCTGCCTCACTATGCTCGTAAGACCTGGTGAGCTATTTGTTGTCCTTTGCCTGGTTCGTTTCCGATTGTGGTTCGGCTGCAGACGTGCCCTTCACTTCGCTACTCGTACCAGGCTGGGGAGTTGTGTTACAGGGTGTTGTTGAAACTAAAAGAGCCTACTCCTGACCTACAGACAGTTGATTAAAGGAGAATTGAGTTTTTCATAATGTCGATTGTTGTTCATTTTACTCTAGGTAAAGTGGCAGATTGTACTCTTCGGACTTCTGTACAATTTGGAATGTATGTGGTCTATGGTGCTAAAGACTTATTATATAATGCACCTAGAAATGGTGGGTAATTGTCACGAAAAAAGCTTGTAATAAATGTTAGTGTACCTACAGCTTAATGCTGCTGTGTTTCGTATGTTTAGCGTAGAAACCCGGTGCCTACTTTTACGTAGAACGAGCCATTTCATCTAAGCCTCAGGGTTCCGCATTTGCATTTTGATTCGTAATCGAATATAGATGTGACGTTACGGTCACGGCATCTATTATTCTATAGAAAAGTGAATGCTCTCATTTACATCATATATATTTTGACTACAACTGTCTTTCGTAGCTCATGGTATTATCTATAGGTCCCTGGTTTTAAACAAATGCTGGGCTATAATCAGTTATTAGGTTTTTTGCCAAGATTGATACTAGAGTCAGAGAGAGAGAGAGTGAGAGAGAGAGAGATATGCATTATCACCCCAAGGGTTTAAGATGCGATGTGTCATTTTCAGTCAAAAGAGTCTTTGGTTTTCGTTACTATACAAAACACAGCAGAATCATGCTGCAATTTCAGTCTGAGGTTCTGTATATCGAGCGTATTAAACAAGTGGTTCAGTTGTACTTTTTTATATTATATGCGAGCAGCTATGCAGGCCTAGGGAAAGAGACCAGTATCACTGCGACCTATAATATCTATTGTGATCGCTGCTATGGCTATAGTTCACGGCTAAGCCCTATGTCTTCAATGAATAGAAGGAGTTGCTTAGAATTTCACTTCTTCTGGGCGGAACACATAGTTTCCCAGATGAGTGTTACGGTTGTGCATTAAGGATCCGCAATCAGTTAGGATATGTAGAGGCGTTCCTCCCGTTATAGAACAGAACCGACACATCCTTGAGTTGCTTAGTCCCAGGATGGACATGTGCCTCTCAAGACAACAGTGTCCAGTTAGGGCTCTTGCCAGAATGCACAATTTATTTTTACTTAATCCTAGGGCTTCTGAAGCTAATTTACGATCAAAGGCCCGGATGAGGGTTTTAGAATGTTTTAAGCCTGGTGTGTCAGACCATATCTTAAGTGATTTACTGTGATAAAGGGTTTCAAGGGTCAATCGGGCTAGCCTTCTTGCGATTCCACAAAATGTCTCAGGTCCAAATTGTGTGCATTTTGAGCCCCCCGTGCAATTTTGTCGGCCTATAATACCCTCGAGACCCGGAACCCATCTTAAAACGACCCTGTTGTTACATCCCAGGGCGTTTAAACGGTTCCCGCAGCCTCCAACTAGCTTCGAGTTCACTAAGTTTGACCTCAGCGCTAGCAGTGCTGCTTGACTATCAGAGCTTATGTAAATGATATGGTTGACGTTGTGTTTTTGCAGATTAATTTCCGCACACCGAATTATGGCGAAAATTTCTGCCTGGAAGATAGAGGTGTATCTACCTAAATTTATACTAAGTTTGAATTTGGGGCGTTCCCCGTAAATTCCAAAGCCTACGTCAAGGCCCATTTTATTTTTTACTTCCATTTTATTGTATACCATATGAGGCTACACACCTCACAGATAACCAGGCCATTCAGACAATCTTCTCTGGAGGGTAATTCCACTATACACTTTTTATGAAAAGTCTAAGATCATGCATAAGACCGCTGATTCCTTAATTGAGTCGAGCATGGATCTCAATCTGTAGGACAAAGAGCTCAGACCGCCCTGGGCATTAATCCTATACCAACTAGCCTTCGCCTCAATCAAGAAATCAAGAGGCGTTAGGCATGAAAGTGCATTAAGAGCCGCTACAAGCGATGATCGCATAGCTCCAGTTGCCATTAAGCAGGCAGTCATTTGTAGACTATTTAGTTTGTCCGCAGTCGTCTTTTGGTTGGTCTTGTTACATCAGACAATAGAAGCGTAGGTGAGAATCGGCCCCACTATGCTGCAGGACAGCCATAGGACCATACTGAGACGCAAGCCCCAGTTGTTCCCGACCAAATGATTGCACGTACCTAAAGCAATTTTTGCCTTATGGCACACGTTGCTAAGGTGAAAGTTCCACGTTAGTTTTTGTTCGATTGTTACGCTCAAGTACTTAACTTCCGTGGAAGATGGTACTTCTATACCATTAAATTTTGGTTGGACTAACTTGTCCAACCGTCTTTTTTTGATAAAGGGTATTATAACAGTTTTATCAGCATTAACTGATAAACTGTTATCCCTACACCAGTTATTTATGGTGTTTAGGGCTCTTTGTATTATTGACGTTAAAGTACTTTGGCAAAAGCCCCTCGCAACGATCACAAGGTAATCAGCATAACCCAATGTGTTAATGCGTAGCTCTGCCATTTTCTACAATAGTTGTTCAACCGCAAGAGTCCAAAGAAAAGGTGACAAAACACCTCCTTGTGGGCAGCCTCTTGTAGTTGCAACCTCAATCGAAGTTTGAAACTGCGTTATTTTTGCCTTTCCGTTTGAGAGCATCGACTTCATACATCTGATGGTTGTGGGGTCAACATTTTTAAATATCAGTCCCCCAATCAGCAGTAATGTAGGGCTACTGTCGAAGGTGCCCTCAATATTTAGTAAGGCACAAAGAGCTATTTCTTTATCCTCCAGTGCTTTTTCGACCCTGTCAATGACACTGATCAGGGCTGTTTCCGTAGATTTGCCTCTGCGGTAAGCATGCTGGTTGTAATGTATGGGCCTCGTAGCTAGAGCATAAAGTGTAGTCCTTTCTACCAGCCTTAGGTATAAATAGAACCTTGACAATTGTCCATCGTTCTGCAATATATCTTTGTGCAAAACTTGCTCTGAAGATTTTCTCCAGATAAGGAAGAAGGATGTCGATACCCCTCTGTAGTTGGATGGGAATTATTTCATCCTCCCCACTTGATTTAAATGGTTCAAAGTAGTCAACAGCCCACTGCACCAGGTTTGTTCTTATTATTTTTGCAACCCTACACCAGTCCTCATTGCAAGGCCTTTGTAGGGCTCAGAAAAAATTTGAGCCTTAAGTCTTGTGTGACTCTGGGAAATGGGTTGACGCTAGTGAATCCAATTTTTCTGTTTCACTATTAGTGAAGTTACAATCCCGTTTTTTAAGAAGTCCGATCTGATTAGGTTTAGCTTTCGATGCATTTTGTGTAGTCTTGCACTGCGAGGCAAAGACTCAACTTCTGCGCATATCTTCCTTCACGATGCTCTCTTGGCTTTCCTGATTTCTTTATTATATTCAGTTAGGGCTGCACTATCCCATTCTTTGGTTTTCTAAGCCCTATTAAAGAGTTTCATGCCCCTTTCCCTAAGTGATTTCAGCTTAGAATTCCAACAAGATCCTTTTCGTGTGGAGGTCTTGGTTTTGACGGGACGACAGTGGTCCTCGAAGGCTTCACGGATACCTACGGTTACTGTCTCCGTCGCTAACTCCAGACCTTCAATTGTTTTGATGCTTTTAGGAAACGTTTCCAAATTCCTCCCTTGGCTATCCTTGTAGATATCCCAGGAAGTCGCTTTTGGATCCATAAATGTAACGTTTTCATAGGTTGGTAATGCTCCAATCACAAACTTAATGTGCTTGTGATCAGACATCGAGTTTTCGCTACTAACATGCCAGTTATTTATCCGCCTGGACATGTTATTGATGGCAAAAATTATGTCTAACACTTCTTGTCTAGCACGCGTAGGTTGGTGTACAATCTAACCGCTCAAGCGTCCAGCCCTCGCGACTGATTTACCCTTGTACGTCCGGATACGCGTGGCCCTAATTCGGCTGCTACCGCGCTTGAATGTTCTATAATAAAACCCACAAAAGGTTTAGGCTTACCAGGCATTTATAGATGAGAAAATCATAAATTAACTAACCTTTTTCGTTGATTTTGGTGCTTCCCCAGGCTGTTCGGTGAGCATTATCATCACAACCCACCACAAGTTCGGCGTTGTGTTTTCACCTTTCCTCCCCCCAGGCCTGGACGACACCAGCGGAGGCCGTCGGATCGAGGTGAAATCTGCGCCTTGGGTCTTGGTCACTCTCACTGGTGGTGTTCCAGCCTCACACCGAGAGGTGGAGGGCTGGAGGGATTGTAGTGGGGGCGGTTCGGGCTCCAGTTTTACGTTGCTTAGCAATAAAAACTTTTTAATATAAAATTAAACTGCCGAAAAAACTGAAAAGCAAAAAATAATAAACTTTTTTCTTTTACCTTAATAACTAAGTTCTTAACCTAATGTAAATGTACCTAAGTATATATTTTCGTAATTATTTTGAGTTTTTAATTAACCTTAATAACTAAGTTCTTATACTAATCGTAGTATAACTAAGAAATTTTGAGTCGGCGCCAAACAAACAAATTAATTAATTACGTAAAACGTTATGCACGGCACGACACGCCCCTTTGCCGGAAAATGCCAAGCTTTCACGAAGTTAATGTCAGTGAGACAGCAACCCAAACGGGTACACGTGAGGGCACACATCATAGCGGGCTTTCGAGCGGAAGGCGTAATTTTTGAAATGTTAAAGAAAGTTAAAGGCAAAAGAAAAATCTTTATTATATTTTTCCTTTCACATTTTCGGCGGTTTAATTTTTTGTTAAAAAGTTATTATTTTATAATTTTTTGTAGCTATAATCTACTAATTACTATATGCTTAATTTTAGAGAACGTTTAAAATAGCTAATTACCTTACTTTAGCTATTAACTGTTATATAATCCTACTTTAACTATTATTTGTTTAAAGCTGTAATCGACATCGGAAAAAAATGTTTGCCAAAGGGTAGGCATATGTGGCACTGAGTAGAGTAAAACACTTGAGGGTATTACTTTATGTAATTTAGAGCCAAATAAGGTATTATACAAATCTCACGATGAACGAGCTTTATCAGAAATTCAGAGAATGAGAGGTCTACACACAAGAGACTCACATGTCTAAAGCTCATTCATCGTGAGGTTTTTTTGATTGTAATGTAATTATTATTTAATGTTGTAATACACGTCATCATCATCATCAATACAGCCCTTCACAAGTCCACTGCTGAACATAGGCCTCCCCCAAGTAATTCCACAAAGCACGGTCTTGAGCCACCTGCATAGATCGACTTCCTGAATCTACCTTACCTCTTAACAGGTCGTCACTCCATCTAGTGGGGAGTCGCCCTACATTACGCCTACCGGTACGAGGCTGCCACTCGAGAACCTTTCTTCCCCATCGGATTTCGGTTCTTCGAGCTTAATGGCCGGCCCATTGCCACTTCAGCTCACTAATCCGTTGTGCTAAGTCGGTCACTCTGGTTCTAATGCGGCTTTGCTCATTTCTGAGTTTATCACGCAGGGAAACTCTGAGCATAGCCCTCTACATAGCTTGCGAGTGACCTTGAGCGTCCTCATACGGCCAGTAGTGAAGAACCACGTCTCAAATCCGTTAGTCATCACTGGCAACACGCACTGGTTGTAGAATCTAGTTTTCAGAGATTGAGGTATACCTGACGAGAAGATGCGTCGTAATTTCCCGAACGCTGCCCAGCCGAGTTGAACGCGTCGATTGACCTCTTGGTCAAAGTTGGACTTACCTAGTCGGACTATTTATTCCAGGTAAACGTACTAGACAACAACTTCGAGCATAGTGCTCCCAACAACTACCGGCATAGGTGTGAAATGGACATTAAACATGATCTGTGTTTTGTCCATGTTCATCTTAACGGGTAGGCGTTAGGAGAAATCATTGAGGTCAACAATAAATCACCCTATTTTCCCAACCTTTGGGGTAATTTTTTTTTTCAAAATTTATTACTTACTGACTTACTTACTTATTTTCACGCACAATCCCTAACGGGGTAGCCAGAGAGAACAGATCGCCAAGTGTCACGATCCTTACATACCTCTTTCGCTTTTTTCAGGTTCATTATCTTCTTCTTGCCGTGTAGTGGCGGTTAAGAATATCCACTACCCCATATCTTCCCGTGGGTGTCGTAAAAGGCGACAGAGGGATACAGGCAGGAGATGGGCAGCAGCATCTTCCTGATAACAGCAACTGTACGAGAAAAAAAAACTGCGGTTGCCAACCCGCTCGCCAAGCGTGGCAGCTATGGCAATATACCCCCCATGAACAATTACACAAATAGACGGCCCCCAGTCCCCGGCGGCCCCGCTATTCCTGGCTACGGTGGCGACCATGGTAACGGCGGGGCAGGGGGTGCTAAGAATCTCCGGTGGAGGTTCGGTTGCCACCTACGACGACTCGACCTGGCAAAATTTAACGCACGCACACTGAGGACTGACGAGAAGATCCTGGAGCTGGAAGAAGAGATAGACAAGTTGCGCTGGAGTATTATAGGATTATCCGAGGTCCGAAGAGAGGGGGAGGACACGGTTATTCTCGAATCCGGCAACTTGTTCTATCACCGGGAGGGCGACCATCTGTCCCAAGGAGGTGTCTGATTTATCGTCCACAAGTCTCTCGTCAACAACGTTGTAAAGATTGGGAGTGTGTCGACGAGGATCGCGTACCTGATACTCAGAATCACCAAACGATATTCGCTGAAGGTCATACAGGTTTACGCACCAACCTCGGCACATCCCGATGATGAGGTAGAGGAAATGTATGAGGATATTTCTAAAGCCATGCATTCCTCCAAAACCCACTACACGGTGTTGATGGGAGACTTCAACGCAAAACTAGGTACAAGAGAAAGCGGTGAGTTGAAGTTAGGGAAATTTGGAGTAGGGCAACGGAACCGAAGGGGCCAGCAGCTAGCCGACTTTATGGAGAAAGAGGGACTCTTTATGATGAACTCTTTCTTCCAGAAGCAGCCCCACAGGAAGTGGACCTGGTCGAGCCCCGACGGTTCGACAAAAAATGAGATTGACTTCATTATGACGACCAGACGCCAACTGTTCAGTGCGATCACCGAATGGTTGGAGGCACACTGAACCTAAACGTTAAGTTAGAGAGGTCTCATCTAATGAGGTCAACGCTCCGTCCCCTTCGTGCTCTAATCCAGAATCCCGAAAACTTTCAGCTCGATTTACGTAACCGCTTTCAGTGCCTAAAAGATTGAAATGCAGTGGACGATATGAACGACAAGCTCGTGGAAACTGTCCATGCGGTCGGAGCTAAGTTCTGCAAGACCCGCCGCAGAAGAACACAAAAACTCTCCGATCACACTCTTAATCTCATGGCTGTTAGACGGGAGATGAGGCTGCAATCGTCAACAGATTTGACAGCATACAGGCAACTGAACAGACAGATCTCCAAATGCATGCGGCGAGACTTACGCTCTTAATTAACTTAATTATATTAATACTTAATAAACTTTAATACTGCTCGTATTAAAGAAGCGATCGAGCGGAACCAGGGCTCCAAAGTCTTTGCCAGAGATCTGTCTGCCCGTAAGAGCCAACTGTCAAAGCTGAAGACTGAGTGTGGCAGCATCGTTTCCGGGACACCTGAGATTTTGAGTGAGATTGAGAGGTTCTATGGGCAGCTGTACACATCATCGTTGGAGCCACACGCAAGTGTGAGTAACGATCCAAGAGCAAGTCTTAAAGATAAAGATAAAAATATTTTATTTTGCAAATATGGGTACAGTACATGGAAATTTAGGTAGTGAGTTCAGCCATATTTTACCAGTAGGCATGCAAAATATACAGAAATATAAACTTATCACCTGAAGAGCTATAACAAAATAAAATAATAGCACAAAAACAAACATAATTTAAATTTTTTAACATTATATAGTCTTAATCTCAAACTGAAAAATTTTTTTCCGTCAAGAATTCTGTTACGGTATAGTATGCTTTAACTGTCAAGAAGCTACGAAGCCATTTTTTAAATATCGATAGCGGCAATTCTTTCCAACTTTTTGGTATTTTATCATATATGACTGGAGCCATGCAGTATATACTTTTGCGCATTAGTGCTTTCTTAGCGGATTGATGACATAAAAGGGTATTGTCGCGTCTATTACGTGGAACTACTTGGTCAAGGCGTTTAAAACGTTTCGGATGCAATTTAACAAACACTGCTACTTCTAGTATGTATAAACAAGGTAATGTCAGTATTTTATACTGTTTAAAATATGGCATGCAACTATCGGTAGTTTTGATCTTAAACATCGCCCTTATGCATCTTTTTTGAGCCTTAAACGCCGATTCTTTTTCGGCTGAGTTACCCCAAAATATTATTCCATATCGGAGGTGGGATTCTGCTAAGCCGTAGTAAGCAGTGAGGAGTGCATCCGTGTATACTATTGAAGACAAATTATGTAAAGCATATGCGGTTTTAGTAATTTTTTACATAAAGTATTAATGTGTGCTTTCCAGTTAAGATGTTTATCTATTTCGAGACCCAGGAACTTTGCAGTTTCAACTTCTTTTACAACATCATTATTGTAGTGTACATTTAGGCTCATGCTATTTGAAAATTGGAATAAGTGTAAGTTTAAAGTGTAAGTGTAAGTTTAAAAATGGGAATAAGTGTAATGGGCCGATAATATTCCATTAGTTCTCTATTTTCCTTCTTAAACAGCGGTTTTATAATTGATGTTTTTAAGGCATCTGGGTAAATACCTGCACTAATACTTAGGTTGATTAGATGACTTAGATGTCCGCATATTTGTCCGCATATGTGTTTTAATATTTTTGTAGCAATGCCATCGTATCCGACGCTACATGTATTATTTAACGACATTATTATTTTTTGAATATCTAATGGAACACTAGGCGGCATGAACATAGATTTACTGTTGGTGTTTATTTTATAAGATTTATGTTTGTTAGTGATATCTTTTTTATCGATATTATTCAGGCGAACATATCGCCTGAATAATATCGATAAAAAAGTTGTTAAATGCTTCAGCGATGCACTGAGGATTTGATAGAGTTTGATCATTTACCTTAATTTTATTAATACTGCGTGAAGGTAAGTTGTATTTTGTTCGTTTAATAATTTGCCAAGTTGTTTTAGACTTATTTTTAGATGCTTTTATTTTTTGGTTATTTTGTGCCTTTTGTGTCAATCTAATAATTTTTTTATATAACTGCGAATAATTTGAAAATAAAATTTTGTTCTTACTGTTAGGATTTAATCTTAGCTGCCACAGAAGTTTTCTTTTCTTTCGACTGCATAATTTAATTCCTTTAGACAACCACTTTGGTTTTTTTATTATGTCTACTTTAATCAATTTAATCGGAAAACATAAGTCGTAAATAAGTCTAAACGTATCGATAAATTTATTATATGCTGCGTTTGGATCATCTGTATCGTATATTTCCGAAAGAGATATGTTTTATGTAATCTTTAAATTTCGTTATATTTTCCATATTATAATCCCTTCTAGGCGTATACCAATAGTTTATTTCATATATTTTTTGCACTAGACAGTGCAGCAGCTGTGCTGTATGATCAGACAGCGCAAACTCGAAGACATCAGCCTTAAATGATTTATTAAAATTGTGCGCAAAATTGTGTAAACATGTTAAGCTACCCATGCGGGTCGGTTGTTTTAATGCCAGTTTCAAGTTATATCTAATTAATAAACATTCAAATGCATTTGTGAGACTATTTTCTTTAAGAACATCTATATTAAAGTCTCCACCAACAACAATGTTTTTATATCGTGAATGCGATATTCCTTGCAAAAGAGTTTCTAGTTTATCCAGACAGTAGTAAAGATTGTTCACATTTGGTACTCTATGTATACACACGACAATTATATTATAATCGGTATGCTCAATAGCACAACATTCAAATATACCTGGAGACGATAAACTCGATATTTTAGGTAGATCCTTAAATTGAAGACCGTTTCTCACAAGAATACATGCAGCACCCCTTTCTTGCGCCTTTCTACAGTAATAAGTAGCCAGACAATAATTCGGTACAAACAGTTGTTTCTGATACCCCTCCTTAATAAAATGTTCCGTAATGCACAGTACATCTACCAGTATTTTTTTTCACATAGCTCATCTAAGCACAAGGTAAGTGCGTTAGATTTTTTTTATTAGGCCTGCAATATTTTGGTGTAAAATTTTAACATATTTATTACAGAAAAAAGGGTTCATTCCCGGAATCTTTAGTGCTAGAAAGTGAAAGAGGAGATGACTCATACCTCTGTTTCGTGTCACGGAAGTAGTTTGTATTATCTTCGTAACTTAAATCGACAAATTCATTTATCATTAACCTCAGATTAATGAATATATTGGCCATACCGTGATTATTGACACATCCATTTTTCTTCCAAAACATTTTATAATCATATGACAGATACAAGTTAGAATCAAACAAATATGCGTAGTTATGAGTATTTACATCCAGATACATTAGACTGTTATACGTTTCTATTCTTCCGTTAAATATCGCGGAATAATCGTTTAGTTTAAATGTAGGCGCGCATATTATGACATTTGTGTGTTGTATTTTTAAAAGCGTTTCCCGTATGGTAATTGTTAGATTAACATAGTTTGTAGTACGCCGAAAGTCCTCTTCACCAACGAAAATCACGCAATAGTCGTTCATTGTATAGTTTTTAATTTTAGATCAATGTTATCAATAAGCTTCTTCATCCCACAATTCGGTGTCAAATAATGGCAAATTTGATAATTTGGAAACGTATCTTCTGCGATCGTTAGTATCTTGTTATTGTTATTGCTACTTATGATACATAGTTTGTGTTCCTTGTTATTTGTGCGAATATTCTTATTACTATTGAATGTTTCTACACCATTAAATACTGGTTTGTTTTTTGGTTCAACTTCCGTAATGTTACAAGTAGCGCCATCTGTTATAGACAGATTAGAATCTTTGCACTTTTTATTAACGTCATAGTTAGACAACTGAGTACGATCTTTTGAAAATTTCTTTTTAGTTTGGTTTGTTTTGTGTGGTGTATTTTTTAACAACGCCTCTTCCTGATCGGTATTCTCATGTGTTACGGGATCGTTAGTTAATGAGTTTTGATGTGGGTTATTTTGGAAGCTATAAGTTAAGCGACGCTTGGTATCTTTACGGTTTATATATGTTTTTTTCCTTGTTTAGGATATAGGACTTTTACATATCTGCTTGAGAACTTCTATTTCTTGTCTAAGTTGAGACACTTGTTTCTTTAGTTGAATATTTTCCAAGATAATATTATCGAGCTCATGTTGTGTACTATCTAAATTAGATTTAAGGTCACTTATTTCTGACTTTAAGTCTTCGATCACGTTTGTTTTATTTGCAGTTAAGTTTAAACTCCTAATCAATCGGCCCTCGGAAAACGTAGAATCATACGAATCGCCCTCATTCAAGCTTCCATATGATTTTGTTTTTGTTTGGCATCGACGTCTTAGAGTAACATTACTAGTACTATCCATTTTCTGACGGTAGCAAACGAGAAGCACACAAAGCAGCTATATAATCTTCGGTATTAAATTCCTATCTAAATTATATTTAGTAATTTAATAGGTCTTTAAGTTTAGTTGTCAATTTATTACAAGGAAAAATTCACAAATATCACAAAAAGTCAACAACAAACGCTGGGTTCGAACTCGAGAAACTTAGAGTAACACGGCGTTGGCAGACAATTGAGCCAATTTGCCGTTAACATATGTGATGAAAATAGGCTTTATAAATAATAAATTGTTCCTCAGATATAAGATGTTTGTTACGTTGTTTGAATTTTTTGCAATTTTTCACCGTCACCGTCACTGTTTTGTTAGAACACAATTAACTTAACACTTTGTTTTGATAATAGCCTATTCTTACACTTAGATGTGATGATATTTTACAGCACTAGGTTGATTTATTTTTATTGCAAACCGAAAATTAATAGTTTTAAAATGAAACAAACGGTCTTTCCACTTTATTTCAATATTAGTTATTTAAGCACTGCACTTGCATATAACGGTAAGATAATACTATTACTTCACTATTATGCTATTTGATGTCTACTTTATAATGCATTTGTGGCTTAGTTTTGTTATCCGACACTATTCCGATGATATCCCGGACGTCAGTCTAAGCGAGATTAGAATGGCTCTCCAGCACCTTAAAAACGGCAGGGCCCCAGGCGAGGATGGAATTACAGTGGAGCTTCTGAAAGCGGGTGGAACGACGGTACTTGAAGTCCTTCAGAAGCTCTTCAATTCCGTCCTCCATGGTGGCACTACTCCAGAGGCGTGGAGCAGAAGTGCGGTGGTCTTGTTCTTTAAGAAAGGCGACAACGCTCTCTTGAAGAACTACAGACCGATTTCCCTTCTGAGCCGCGTCTACATGCTGTTTTCGAGAGTCATTACGAATCGTCTCGCACGCAGTCTCGACGACTTCCAGCCTCCCGAACAAGCTGGTTTCCGAAAAGGCTTCAGTACCATAGACCACATACATACCCTGCGGCAGATTGTACAGAAGACTGAAGAGTACAATTTGCCTTTTTGCCTGGCGTATGTGGACTATGAGAAAGCCTTCGATTCCGTCGAAATTTGGGCGGTGCTGCAGTCCCTTCAGCGGTGCCAAGTTGGCTGTCGGTATATCGAAGTGCTGAAGTGTTTGTACAGTAGGGCTACGATGGATATCCGAGTACAGAACCAGAGCTCGAAACCTATCCAACTGCAGAGAGGTGTAAGACAGGGTGACGTTATATCCCCGAAACTCTTCACCGCTGCTTTGGAAGACGTTTTCAAGCTACTGGACCGGAAAGGATACGGTATTAACATCAATGGCGAGTACATCACTCACCTTCGATTTGCCGACGGTATACTCCTTATGGCAGAATTGCTGGAGGACTTTAAGCACTATGCTCAATGACCTCAATAGTGCCTCCCAACGGATAGGTCTTAAGATGAACATGGACAAAACAAAGATCATGTTTAATGTCCATGTCACACCTATGCCGGTAGTTGTTGGGAGCACTATGCTCGAAGTTGTTGACGAGTACGTTTACCTGGGACAAATAGTCCGACTAGGTAAGTCCAACTTCGACCGAGAGGTCAATCGACGGATTCAACTCGGCTAGGCGGCGTTCGGGAAATTACGACATATCTTCTCGTCAGGTATACCTCAATCTCTAAAAACTAGATTGTACAACCAGTGCGTGTTGCCAGTGATGACTTACGGATCTGAAACGTGGTCCTTCACTGCTGGCAGTATGAGGACCCTAAAGGTCGCTCAGCGAGCTATGGAGAGGGCTATGCTTGGAGTTTCTCTGCGTGATAGACTCAGAAATGAGGATATCCGCAGTAAAACCAGAGTGACCGACATAGCCCAACGGATTGGTAAGCTGAAGTGGCAATGGGCCGGCCATATAGCTTTAAGAACCGATAACCGATGGGGAAGAAAGGTTCTCGAGTGGCAGCCTCGTACCGGTAGGCGCAGTGTAGGGCGACCCCCCACTAGATGGAGTGACGACCTGGTAAGACATGCAGGAAGTCGATGGATGCAGGTGGTTCAGGACCGTGCTTTGTGGCATTACTTGGGGGAGGCCTATGTTCAGCAGTGGACTTGTGAAGGGCTGTAATGATGATAATGATGATGATTATCTTCTTCATACATGCACGTCTAGGTATCCGAGTACGCTTGAATTTCCCCTCTTCGATTAATTTGCTCACATGGTTTTCGAAAGTAAGTCTCGGTGTACCTCGACACATTTTAATATTTACTTTCGCGCTTTATATTTTCTTCACCATTCGGTCCTCACTCATTCGCTCAACGTGCCCAAACCATCGGAGTACGCCCCTTTCAATTTTTGTGATACGGTCATCTTTCAATCCTGCCATATTGCGAATCTCTTCGTTTCGCTTTCGGTCGGCTATGGTAATGCCGCACATTTTACGAAGAGATCGCATCTCCACTGCATTCAACTTACTTTCATGCTTCTTCTGGCAAACCCAGGTTTCGCTGCCGTATAACAAAGTCGGTACCAACACTGCGTTATGTATTGCAAGGCGTGCAATCTTCACTACGCCTTGCCTTCTGAGTAACGCATTCAGGGCACCATTGACTTTTTTCCCGGCAGCGACACGCCTGTCCACATCTAAATCATATCTTCCATCCCGGCTGAAAGCACTCCTCAAGTATACAATTTCATTTACCTGCTCTAGAAATTCCTGATTTACCCATATCACATTCACATTTCGTTCTCTCTTTGTCCTTTTCAAGTAACAGAACCTTAATTTTATTAGCATTCAAACGGAGACCTTTAATTTCATATTCCTCTTTCATACACGTGACTAATGCCTGCGGTTCTACTGCTGATGGTGCAATAAGCACTGCATCATCAGCACACAGAACAAAATTTACTTTAATGTCACCCGATTTCACACCCAAACAGCTATTTTTCGGCTTCTATAAACAGCTGTCGAGATACAGTATGAACATCTGGGAAGGCATGACACAACCCTGTTTTGATTGAGTAAGGACGAGAGAAATGAAACGCTTGAGTGTTGACGTAAGACTGACTGTAATTACGTTATTAATAAGTATATATATTAGATTATACCAAAACATACGTATAGGTACTAGGTAGATACTACATATGGAGGCACATACACTACACCTCCCCCGATACTTTAAAAAAAGGAAAGTTCTCTATTTAATTTTTTTTACATTTTAGTTTTCTTGAATCTTATAACATAATAATAAATTTAATATTGAATAATTTTTAATATTTATTTTTAATCTTTTAATATTGAAGATTAAAATTAAATACAATGTTACATAGGCTTTAAATGTATATAATTTCTAATGGGAATAAAATGAAATAGTTAAACAGAATATAAAACTAACTTCATTAAAAAAAATTATAATCTCATGATCATGATCAGATTATATCATGGTTATACATAATTATATTATTAACTCAATCCGTGATACGCATGCGATTTTATTTCGTTAACATTTTTGTTTCGTACGACATTAAGCCTGTCGAATCCTTGATATTAATCAACGTCAAAACTGCACGTTAACGTGAGCATATCACCTATCATACCATATACTTATTAATATTTTTTTTACATTTATTTCACTCAAGATTTATTACATAAACTATAGTTTCTCTTTTAATATATACAATATGTTTTAGATAGAAGTTATGATTCAAAACTTCAAACAATATAAAACTGAAAATAAACTATTACATTTCGTATTAAGCAGTACCTGCTCTACCTTTATATATATACATATATATATATATATATATATATATATATATATATATATATATATATATATATATATATATATATATATATATATATATATATATATTTATTCACATTTGTATTTATAAGTGTATATACTTTATATTTATTTTGTATGTATATACTTTATATTTATTTTTAATTTATTTATATCTTCATATTTTTTAACTATTGCTTTCATTATCCACACAAATAGGTTAGACATTAATATTCTACTATATTTTCAGAAATTAATGACTTTATCATCATCATCATCATTACAGCCCTTTACAAGTCCACTGCTGAACATGGGCCTCCCCCAAGGTGTGCCACAAAGCACGGTCCTGAGCCACCTGCATCCATCGACTTCCTGCATGTCTTACCAGGTCGTCACTCCATCTAGTGGGGGTCGCCCCACACTACGCCTACCGGTACGAGGCTGCCACTCAAAAACCTTTCTTCCCCATCGGTTATCGGTTCTTCAAGCTATATGGCCGGTCCATTGCCATTTAAGCTTACTAATCCGTTGTGCTATGTCGGTCACTCTGGTTTTACTGCGGATATCCTCATTTCTGAGTCTATCACGCGGAGAAACTCCGAGCATAGCCCTCTCCATAGCTCGCTGAGTTACTTTGAGCGTCCTTATACGGCCAGCAGTGAAGGACCACGTCTCAGTTCCATATGTCATCACTGGCAACACGCACTGGTTGTACAACTAAGTTTTCTGGTTTTGAGGTATACCTGACAAGAAGATGTGTCGTAATTTCCCGAACGCTGCCCCGCCGAGTTGAATCCGTCGATTGATCTCTCGGTCGAAGTTGCACTTACCTAGTCTGACTATTTGTCCCAGGTAAACGTACTCGTCAACAACTTCAAGCTTAGTGCTCCCAAAAACTACCGGCATAGGTGTGAAATGGACATTAAACATGATCTTTGTTTTGTCCATGTTCATCTTAAGACCTATCCGTTGGGAGGCACTATTGAGGTTATTGAGCATAGTGCCTAAGTCCTCCAGCGATTCTGCCATAAGAACTATATCGTCGGCAAATCGAAGGTGAGTGATGTACTCGCCATTGATGTTAATACCTTGTCCTTTCCAGTCCAGTAGCTTGAAAACGTCTTCCAATGCAGCGGTGAAGAGTTTCGGGGAAATAACGTCACCCTGTCATACACCTCACTCACCCCTACCCCCCTACTCACTTTCTTTGGTCACGTGTCTAGACGTAATGATATCTCGATTGAACGTCTAGTGGTCCAGGGAAGAGTAGAAGGCACTAGAGCGCGTGGCGGATCGCCTATGAGATGGACAGACCAGGTGAGGGCTGCGGTGGATGCCCCGTTGCATGAGTGCACAAGAAAGGCAGCTGTTAGGGAGGAGTGGAGGCGTATTGTAAAGCGTGCCACAACACCCAAGTGACGACCACGACCGCTCTGTCAAGAGCGTATCGACTGAGAGGAAGAAGAAGAAGTCATACACCTCTCTGCAGTTGGATAGGTTTTGTACTCTGGTTCTGTAATCGGATAGCCATCGTAGCCCTACTGTACAAACACTTTAGCACTTCGATATACTGACAGTCAACTTGGCACCGCTGAAGAGACTGTAGCACCACCCAAATTTCGACGGAATCAAAGGCTTTCTCATAATCCAATGACTTATAAAAGTTAAAAGCATGTGATTTGAAGGTTTAGTTTAGTTTAGTTTAGTTTAGTTTAGTTTAGTTTAAATTTAAATGAAATGTAATATTATCGGTGTATACTCAACACCGATAATATTACATTTCATTTAAATTTATAAAGAACAAAAACATAATGTAACGCAACGCAAATATCATAGCTATCAGCAATAACGGGAATCAAAATGCAACTTGCAATCCCAGCCGCGTAAGCGGTTTGTGACACCTTCGTTTTAAATTTCTAAGGACGTATAAGGCTACGTTTGCAATTACATCGGACTATGATCACAAGGTGCCGTGATTCATACCTAACTTTAAGTAGTTTTAGGAGATGAAGTGCAATGATTTTACTGTCTGGCGATTTTAGTCAAACACGGCCAGTAACTCCAAAATCAACTGCTGCCGACGAATTAAACGCTTGCCTCAAATCATCGAATCTATGGCGCTATGTGAAAAAACTTCAGCTAAAAACGAATATAAGAGTTGCATTGCTGAACGATACACCAGCTGAAAATTTCTCCGAGCAATTGCTATCGGTAATGGTCGAGTACATGTCGACGAATCGAACGGATTGACTTCATTTCCTCCGAATTTCTGTAACTTTGTTTCATCGAAAGAAGAACTCATCAACAAAGTGTGCTAACCACAAAAATAATGAATGGTTGAGTGAGCGAGCAATTTTGACGACTAAGAATTAATAAGGAGTATGTTAGGGCTGAATCTGAATGACAGGGTGAAAAATTGTGTGATAAGAGAAGAGTGTGGTTTGCAAGATGATGTTGTGACAAGGATTAAGAAAGGAATGCTTCGGTGGTTTGGTCATGTGGAAAGAATGGATGAGGAAAGTGTGACAAAGAAAATTTATGTTGCAAAAGTGAATGGCAGAGTCGGAAAGGGACGTCCTAGGCGAAAATTTATCAACCAAATTGACGATTTATTAAAAACGGGCCAAATTAGGAGTACCCTTAACCGACGAGCATGCATGCGTAGGTGTATGGATGTGAAGGAGGCAAGAGAGGTGTGTCAGGATCGTGCCAAATGGAAGTCTGTAGTCTCCGCCTACCTCTCTGGGTGACAGGCGTGAGTGTTTATGTATATGTTATGTATGTAAGAATTAATATGTAGATCAGTGGCGAAGCTAGGGCTCCAAACTAGGGTAAGCCCAAGATATGGTTTTGTAGTTTTTAGCAGTTTTATAAAAATACACTAATCTTGATCCGTCTCCACTCTATAGTTTCATATTCAGTGCTGTCGAGAACGTGTCTAACAAAGCACACAGAAGGTATACTACCGCTAGATAGGTTGTAAGACCGTAGCTTAATCAATCAATTTTCGTTCGATAAAATGACTTCAACTATAGAATTAAGTAGATGGTGCTATTAAAATTTAATATACTGAAGACTAAAGGAAATATTTTTTAAAAACCTCAATACATGATGTATTCATTTAATTTATTAAATTAAAATTTGGGCTTCACATTTAAAAAAGATTGTAACAATTATTTGCTATAAAATTAAACTTATACCTAGGTATCTCATATTTTATGCTGCAGTTCAAAATTATATTTTTAACTCATATGGTAATATAAGTAATGAGTTATTATGTTATAATATGAATACAAGTAAAATATACCTTAAAACTTGGAACAGATATTTAGAAATAGTTACATTGTTAATAATAAAATATTACTTTTACATAGGTACGTTAATAAACATACATTATTTAAGTTATTTATAATTTCGAACACTCATTTTATCGTGACTTCTAAGAAATATGTTTATCTTAATTGGGACAGAAATTTATATAAAAAGAGAATTCACTGTTAGGTACGTAGCTAAAGTTTTTTTTACAAAATATTTATTTACATTGGAAAAGGCAATTTTATTTCAAACAGGTGACACAATTTTAGGTTTTCGTTGCCTTTTTTTAGAGAAAAAAAAACGATTACATTATAAAATTTACAATAATAGTGTATCGATAACCTTTGGACTTGATTATAATAAGCTTTATATAAATGTAGTTCAAAATTGTACACATTTTACATAAGAAAACATGAGACAGAAAAAAAATTATTCAAAGTAAAATCATTGTAAATATGAATCAATGTGCCTAAATATGAAAAAAATCTTGTAAATTTATATAAATTTACGCGAAAGTGTACTTATCATATTGGGTTGATATATTATTATTTGTTTACGTGTAGTTGTGAGAATCGAACCCTACAGCTGTGTTATATGTGCAACTTGCTAGTAGCATTTTGGGTAGCGTTAATAGTCCTTATATAGAAATGCAAAATGACTATCTATCCAACCCTATGGATTCGCTCGGGGATCCCCTTATTACCTTGTATTTTTGTAGATTGTTAGGCCTTTTTATTATCATTTCTTTTCATAAATCTTGTACGTACTTTCTCTTTTTTTAAATTAATATTTTGACTTTTAGCTAGCTTTATTTCTCTCTATTCACGCATATATGTATATATTTATTAAATATCGGGAACCGGAGTTTCAATTCACTTCAATTATATTTCATTTCATGATATTTATCATGCGGGTATACACATACATATGGGCCCCCATTTACTTGGGTATAATAATCATTTTATTTTATTGGTACATAATTTTTTTTCATACTGTATCAAGGTAATAGTGTACCTTGGGTTCTGCGCACAACCTTGAGGTCTACGTTTTTTAAGTCACTTTTAAAGGACTCCAACAAGTGTCACAAAGGAAAACTATGTTCGCACCATGATCCAACGAAGGATGTGACCTCAATGTACCATTATTAAGGGTAACAAATTTAAGACTTCTCTGGTCCCTAACAGTACTAATATGAGTAAACTCATGTACATCACTTGTACTGAAGGCGTTGTTCCCTAGTACCCGTAACTCCTTATTTTATCATCCTATCACGGAAGCATACCCTGCTTGAGGACCATATGCTTTACCAGTGATGGACGTTCCCATATCTCTCCATTACTTATTGGTCAATGTCATATTTTCTTTATATATATATATATATATATATATATATATATATATATATATATATATATATATATATATATATATATATATATATATATATATATATATATATACCTATATATATGTATATATATATATATTTAGTTTGTGAATATTAATTCCTTCTTTATTTCTTCATTACCTTGTTCTTTATTTATATACTTTCGTGCTCCACTTCTATATACTAACTTGCACCATTGTCACTCATTTCAAGTCGCACAGTTTAAAGCATCATCAATATTTGGGTGATCAGTCCAATATTGACAAAACTTAGTAGCTAAATCATTCGTATTTACACGTTCGAACATTCCTTTCTTCCGTTTCTCATACCAATGACATGCTTTCTCATTTTTGTACAAATGAGATAACATTCTTATCAATAAATTTTCTTTGTCGGTGTTTAACTTTTTTTTGAAACATTATTATTAAAACCTCTCTTAATTACTTTATTCCTGTTTACACTGTTATTTATTTATTATTTTCATCTATATAACAATACTATTATCATTTACTCATTTATTTTTCTATACTTCTTATTTTATCGCTATTGCAATGTTGTTGTGATTTATCCTACACCTGTTCATGTGTTGCATGTTGCTGAGTTCAGTTTAAATTTATCATCTATGTTACTATTTTTTTTATAGGATACGCTCGTTGCATAACATTTTGTATCATATTTTTAGAAACATCAGTATCATTTGTAAGAAATGGTTAACAGAACTTTTATATTCACTGTGTAAAGATTGACTCTTGTTATATTTACCTACCTAACTAGTTTCTAGTCTTTCAAAAGAAATAAAAAGTGTTATTTTAGCCAGAAAATATGAAAAATTTAATTGATAATAAACGTTAAAAATAGTCGCATCGTATGATCGTGCCTAATGTCAATTTAACGTATACAATTTGTTACTACATAGGTAATAACAACGACGGATTGCATCAATTTTGCCAAATAAGTACGTACAATAAACCTACTCAAATGATACATTAATAGTAAAGGGAATAAGCGAGATAACCTCTATTTATCATACCCGCTTTGAGGACAACAGTAACGTCGAGAGACTTGCTTTGAGCGGTGGCTGTACGAATTGATTTTACCTCCTCTACTTTCTGCTCGCCTAGTATTATATCGTGTCATCTAACAATACTTTCGTCACTACAGAAGCGTGCTCGTGCACATCGAAGAATTAAATCTTTAGTTTTTATACTATCCTGGTACTATATATTTCTGTTGACATTGGACCGGACATTTTGGCAAAACGGTTTCTCGCTACTCTATTGTGCTTCTGTTATCCTGTTACAATTCTGTTACATATGGAATGACATTAAGAACAAACAACAGGTACAGAAAACTAAAATATCTCTTACAATATCTGTATTCCATGTACCCCTTTTAGAATATTATTGATAAACGTTGCCGATTATTCATTATACATAAAACATATCCTGAGATTTTTACTTCAAATATACCAACTAAAGTATCTGTGCTCCTAGTGTCTGAGTGTGTCATTTCTTAAGATTCTTCTAAGTTTTCACTCCTATTAAGTGACTGGTGTTCTTCGAATACTCTTCTGGCGGTTTTACTTACTATCACCAAGACCGCTTTCACCTATGCCTAAAATGCTTAGATCACCACCTTGTGATACTTTTCAAACCGCCTCTAACCCTGAATTAGCGTCCAATATCACACAACGAGAAAATAAACGGTGCCGAACTAGCGACGCTAATAACGATACCGAAATAGTCTCTACGGATGCTATTAACGAGCTCAAGACAATGCTGGAAACCTTTGTCAATAATCAAAATGCAAGATTAGACAATATAGAAAAAAAACTAGCACTTGTCACAAATCAAAATGTAAACATACAACAAACCAATTCGGAAATAGAAAAGTCCATAAATTTCGTCTCAGACAGAATACATAACCTGCAAAAAGATGTCTCTAACATAGAAAAGGATCGCAAAGCACTTGAGTCACAAATAAATGCAATAAATACCAAATTCGATGCCTTGGAGAAATACATTCGCAAGACGTGTATTGAGATACGTAATGTTCCGAAAATAAGAGGTGAAAATAGGGATACTTTATTCAAATATGCACACACCCTAATCACGAACTTAAATGTATCTATGAACAAAATAATCTTCGTGATGTTTATCGTCTGCCAAGCAAGGCTGATGCAACATCCTCCACAATCGTGGCTGAGTTAGGGAGTAGTCTACATAAAAGTCAGGTAATTGATGCAGTAAAACGCTATATTAAAGACAATCCTAAAGACTCACTTAACTGTAATCATATGGGAATTATGAATGTTAAATCATCAATTTACGTAAGTGAACATCTGACAATGTGTACTTGCGCCGTAAAGAAGGAGATCCACACATTCTCATTATTATTATTAGTACTCATATAAATGAGTGCGAGTAAAAAATGTACCCTAAACTGATATTTTTAATATCCTATTTATTCAGAAGTCCACATGGTTACATCGTTAAAAGCTATATCATTTTTATATACGCTATATACACTTTTATATACGCTATATACACTTTTATATAGATCGAAAATTATTACTGAAAGTATGTTATTTATTATGTCGTGTATACAGAATAATTGAAATCTCACATTATAAGAGTTATCAACTTTACACAACGATACATTAATTTATTTAAACATTTTAAAGAAAGTTTGTTATATTTTACATAAGTTATTAAATAAATTTATTTAATGCCTTGAAAAAATTAAAAATTATAATGATAGCGAAATGTTTCTAACCCTTTAAAATTTGGATTCGAGAAAAAAAATCAACGAAATGTATCACAGTGTTATTTTATATCAAGTGCGTAAGATTGGAATCGTAAAATTTTATTATTTCATTAATTGTTTGGCAGGACACAGTAAAAAAATAATACAAAACTATAACTGCATAAAAGGGAATATAAAGTGGTCTTGCAAGACGCAATAGAAGTGCCACATAAGTGCTTAAAATTTAACTTAATTTTTAATATTGTATTATAATTGTTTTTTTTTATTGCAGGTAATAAAATATTTGATAACGAAGTATATTGTGAATAATCTGATAAATAATTTCAACTTAATTATATGTAAAATACAGAATATTTAATATTTAATTTTAAAAACATAATAGCAAAAAAAACCAATCTCAAATTGTTAAATAAAGTTTGAAATAGAATTAAAATCACATAGGTGCGAAGTTACCTCATAATTTGTTCTTTTCGGCTCAATTTTTCTATCTTCTTATCGGCTAAGGCTTGCAGGACTTAAGTTTCTTCCATTAATCTTAAATTTGTGGTCTCACTATCTAATTTGTTTTATCTTCATGTAACATTTGAAGCTCTCATAATATTTGTATGTGAAGTTGATCTTTCCCGTTTTTTTTCCGTAACATTTTTCTTCTTTTTCTAATAGATTTTATTAGCATATCTCCTTAAAGAAATAATAACCTTGTCGCCTTTTCTTATGTCTCCGTTTCGACTTACTTGTTACATCCAGTAGTGTCAATTCAATAGTTGAAAATTGTTCTTTTAGTTTTATATTAATTTTTCCATTTTTCTTTAAATATTTATGCAGGCCGCGGCAGTGCGCGTGCACTGTCGCCGCGCACCGCCTGGCAGGGTTGCCATGTAAGGACGAGAGAAACGAAATGCTTGAGTGTTGACGTAAGACTGACTGTAATTACGTTATTAATAAGTTAATATATTAGATTATATCCAAACATACGTATAGGTACTAGGTAGATACTACATATGGAGGCACATACACTACAATTGATTGACCTGTCACCCATGTTTAGCGCCCGCTTGGACGCTAAACATGGGTGAGACAGGTCATGCCCTACCCGCACACAGGCTTTACAGTCATAATAAAATGACTGCACAGCCCTTAAAAATCGACCATCCACACCATATTCCGGCAACAGTTCCCACATTTTCTTCCTTATATCCTTATCAAATGCTTTCTCCAGATCAAAAAAAGCACAGAAAATCCTCTGGTTAACAGTCAGAAGCTTTTCTGTGGTCATGCGAAGAGAAAACATTCGATCCGTGCATCCTCTTCAGGTCTAAATCCGCATTGTGCCTCCCATAATAATCTTTCCGATTAGTCTTGCATCCTACGTGTCAAAACCTTCGAGTAAACTTTACTTGCTAAACTGATCAAGCTGATCGCCCGATAGCACCCACAGTCAAAATGTGAACCTTTATCTTTATATAAAGGCACAATGACCGCGGATCTATATCGTGGAATAGATACATAAAAAAATAAACGCGTCGACATGAGTACCTCCTCCGTTTTTTCGTCGATTGAAAATAAACAAACGGATGACAGTATCTGTGCTTCAATTATTTTCGGACTCAACCAATCTTGTCTTACTTCAATCGTGACTTACTTCTTAGTTGCAGATTTATGATTATTTTAAATAAGACAACTTTAGCATCAATTTTCATTGAAAATATTTCACATATTGGCTACGTATTGATGACACTGAAGATTACTAGAAATCATAAATGAGTTTTTGCCATGTTGTGCCGTAAAATAATCCATCACGGTTGCTCATTAATTTACTGCATAATCTGTTACTGTTGTGCACAAGCCTACGCAAAACATTACTCATATCATGTGCATGACACAACGCTCGGTAGCCGGGAGGTAGGCAACATCAATAAAACAGTTTGGACAAAGGGTTATTGCAGTACATCCCCGTTTTGTTTATTACATTATCATTATCTCGTTTATATCTATTGGTGTCGTATGCGATGATATACATTTATTAAAGTATGGAAAAAGTTTGGAAAATCCAAAAGTGCACGCCTCATAATCTCATGTGATTATATAAAAAGAAAAAAAGTTGGATAGATTTTTGTAAGTATTTACTGGTACAAATGAATACCTAAAAATATTTTTAAAAAAAAATTGAATTAATAAATAATGAAGCTGCTGAACTGAAGCTGAACAGTATAGCGCTCCAACTGTGAACTAAATTTTAATCTGTCATGAAGCGACAGTAAAAAAACTAAAGAACCTAACTTAACTACAACGAAACAACCAAAATAAAATAAATTATTTAAAAATTTGAAAAGTTTTACAGTTTCTTTTATAAAAAAAGGTATGAAGGTGATGATGGGCTGTAATGAAGATAGTGATTTAAATATTATTAAAAAAATAACAAAGATAAAGATACTGCAACGAAGTATACACAGGCTATGCCTATGATAGGTGCACAGCTCCTGCTCTAGGTACACGCAGAATCTGGAGAAAGCACACGCAGCGTCTGGGGAAGGTACACGCAGCGCTTGGAGTAGGCACACGCAACGCCCGGAGTAAGTACACGCAGCACCCGGAGTAAGTACACGCAACGTCTGGAGTAGGCACGCAGCGTTTGAAGTAGGTCCACGCAACGTCTGGAGTAGGCACGCAGCGTTTGAAGTAGGTACACGCGGCGCTTGAAGTAGGCAAACACAGCGCACTAGTAGGCGGAGGCGTAGGCGTGGCTAGGCGACGACTTAAGGAGCGGGCAGAGGCTTGCAGGATCCCGAGGCAGTGCGGATAAGGCCTTTAGGAGATGCTTCAAGTATCAAAGCTCAAGTCAGACTCCCCCATTCGCCGATTGTTCGGCTTATTATCCCTTTTTGACGGATCTGGCATAAGAACGGAAAATTATTCTCATTAAATTTGAAATTATTTAAATTAAAAGCAAATTTTTGTAAATGGCCAAGAAGAAAGGAGTATTTTGAAGTAAAAACATCAGGCCGGTAACGATATTTGAATAAAAATTGCCATGACAACCTGATAAACAACGATGTCAAAACATGTCAAATTTTGGTTTTAGGCTCGTAATACAGAAACGGCAAGATTTAAGTGAAAAATGAGATATTATTTATATAGGAAAAAAAAGTAGCGCAACAGCGCGCACGAAACCCGAAATTGCAGAGTTATGAAGAACTAAATAAAAGACCGAAAAAAGTAGACTCCATTGACACCGATTTAATAAGTGCTGATAGCATGAAAAATATGAAGTGAAAATGATTTGTTATTGTGTTCTTATGAATTAAAATATTACAGGATCCTATGGAAATAAAGGTGATGCAAAATATCAAGTTTTGAGGCGAGTGTAGAACATCAAAAACAGAATGGAAAAATAAATTTAAGTGTAAAATGATATGTAAGTATGTATAAGCATAACACTACATTTTCCCCCGACCCTGGAAAATTTTTGACTCGGCAAAAATTTTGACATGTACATTCTAAAATAAACCATGAAAACACAGCTTTGCAGAAACAGACATCACCAGGCAAAATCAGATATACTATCTCTTACATTCATCATCTGCATTCAGGTAAGGGTGGAGTTCACATTCAATGACTACCACTCTAAAAGTGTGTTTTCGAAAGGACATTCAGGCTTATTTAAGGAGTTGTCATCCGCTCCTGCGTGGAAAAAACATTTGGAAAGGACATCCAGGCTTATTTAAGGAGTTGTCATCCGCTCCTGAGTGAAGATAAAGATAAAGAAATTAATCTTAAGCAAGCTTTAGTCGCTATGACTTAAGTAAAGATTAAGAACGGCCAGAGCGGTAGGGCTCAAAGCCAGAGATCAGCAACATCACTAACGAGAAGTGTCTGAAACAAAAAGTGAAGATTAACCAACGAAAATTCGAGGTCTTAAAGCAAGATGTGTTGAAGAACACTGGATCACCAAACAAACAAAGAAATAAAAATAATAAGGTGAGAATGATGGTGATATTTATACATATATACAGTTAATAAAAGTTAAAAAAAAATTTATGATTTTACATCTTTGATGTGCCACTTGCCTCTAACTCCATTAGGGTCTTCAAGCACATAGACTAGTGGTGACAGTTTAGCTATCACTTTGCACTTGATGAACTTAGGGGCAAGTTTAGCATTAAAGTAAGCGCCGGCATTGCTTAAAACATGGTTTTTACGCCAAACAGTGTCTCCCACATTAAATTCTTTAAAAGACCGGCGAAGATCATAGCGAGCGCTATTTTTAGCGTGAGCTATGTGAAGTTTAGTTTGAACTTTATGAAAAATAGATGAGAGGAGACCAGCATTAGACGCGTAAATATCACGAGGCATAAATATCAATTCCTCAAGGTTCTGAGTAGGAGTATAGAAGGAACCACAAGGTATTGTTTCCCTACCGAAGACTAAAAAGTTTGGAGTAAAGCCAGTAGCTACATTTGTAGCGCTGTTCATTGCGTACTGAATCTTAGCAAGATGGTTGTCCCAGGATCTATGATCGTCTCCTACTAGAGATGCTAGAGCTGTAATAATTGTACTATTAAACTTCTCCATAGGATTAACCTGAGGACAATATAAAGCTGTGTGAAAAATACAAGGAACGTTATAAGAATTTAAGAATGATTTGAATTCTCGCGACTGAAATTGAACCGCGTTGTCCATTATAATAGTTTGGGGAATGCCATGAACTAGGAAAACTGAATTTTCCAAAAGATTAATAATATTAGCTGAAGTAGCACGTTTAAGGGGAAAAATCATTGTATATTTAGTAAAATTGCAGTTAATTACTAGAATATACTGATTTCGTCTACGAGTCATAGGTAATGGACCCATAAGATCTAAGGATATTGTTTGAAAAGGTCTGGAGCAAAGTTTGGGTTTACCCATAAGACCATAGGGAGAATGATTAGGGTGTTTGTAGGTTAAGCAGGTTTCACAAGACGAGATTAATTTGGCAATGTCCTTAAACATACCAGGCCAATAGTATTTTAAAGATATTTTCTTGAATGTCTTGAAGATACCAAGATGGAGTTCTGAAGGGGAACCATGGTTAACTTCAATAAGTGTATGCCTATCTCGAGGTAGTGGAACTTCTTTCCAAATAAAGTCATCGTTTAGACGATCGGGAGAATGGATGCAGCGGTAAAGTTTGTTATCCCTGTTAGTGTAGTTGGGATATGCGTCTGGGTTGTTGGAGCATCCGAGAAAAATCTTGTTGTAGTGCTCAAGTTCACGATCAGGTGTTTCTTCAATCGTAATAGGATGTACGCCTTGAGGTGAAATTCCTCGTGTATCAGTACGTTCTTGATTCTTATGTCTTGATAATAAATCTGGAACAACGTTATCCTTTCCTTTTTTATGTTTCAGGACAAAGTTAAAGCATGATAAGCGTAAAGTCCAGCGAGCAAGTCTTCCTGATGGATTCGATAAGTTCTGAAACCATTTAAGTGCAGCATGGTCAGTATATATTGTAAATTCTTTAACATTGTCTAGGTAACATCGCCAATATTCTAACGCAGTTATTACAGCCAATGTTTCTCTTTCAGTAGTTGAGTAGTTCTGTTGATTTTTGTTTAGTGCTTTACTCATGTAAGCAATCACGACTTCTTTGTCATCTTGATGTTGAGTAAGCATTGCTCCTATGCCATAATTTGATGCATCACAATGTACAGAGAATGGTAGTTCGAAGTTAGGGCAAGCAAGGACAGGAGCATTTACCAAAGCTTCTTTAAGTTTCTGGAAAGCAGCTGCAGCTTGTGAATTCCATAAAAATTTAGGAGCGTTCTTCCCGGAACAGGTTAGTTGGTTGAGTGGAGAGGCAATGGTGCTAAAGTTTGGAATGAATCTTCTGAACCAGCTGCAGGTGCCTATGAATCTTCGTACTTCTTTTCTGCAAGTAGGTACAGGATATTCTAAAATAGCTTTTATTTTATCTGGATCAGCACGTAGACCATACTCGTCCACTAGAAAACCAAGGTATTTCAGTTCTTTCTTGAAGAATTGACTCTTTTCAAAGTTAATAGTCAGATTAGCATATGAAAGTTTTTCATGAACTTTCATGAGAAGCGATATGTGTTCATCAAAAGTCTCGCTAATAATAACGATGTCATCCAGATAACAAAATACCTTGTTCTGAAATTCAGGAGTAAAAAGCATATCCATTAATCTTTGTAGAGTTGCAGGTGAGTTAGAGAGACCAAAAGGCATTACCTTAAATCTAAACATACCTCTTCCAGGTACATAAAATGCAGTTTTATCTTTATCAGCAGCATTCAAGGGAATCTCCCAAAATGCTTTCGCAATGTCGATGCTTGATAAGTATTTGGCATTCTTCAGGTTGTCCAAAATTTCGCTTATTAATGGCAGACTATAAGCATCACGACGTGTAACTGAGTTAAGCTTCCTGCTGTCTACGCAGAAACGCCATTCACCATTCTTCTTCGGAGTGATGAGAACTGGAGATAACCAAGGACTTTCGCATTGTTCAATGACGTTCCATCCCAGCATCTTGTCAAATTCATTAATTAACGCCTTTTGTTTTTCAGGAGACAGTCTGTAACATCTTTGTTTGATTGGAAGAGAATCACCAGTATCAATCTTGTGGGTGATTAAGTGTGTGCTTCCCAGGATACCTTTTTCTTCAAAAGAAATTGTCTTGAAGCGTTGGATGATGTCGTTAGCGATGTCCTTTTGGTTAGGAGTTAAATGCTCATAAGGTAAAACTTTAATATCTTTAGTTTCGATAGCAGAGCATTTAGATTCTGTAAAGTTAAGAGAAGATAAAACACTAGGTAACAGATTAAATTTTCTCCAAAAGTCAATACCTAGTATTAGTGAAGGAAATATTTCCGGGAAAACATAAGCTTTAATCAAATGAGTTTGATTATTGAAATGAACAGGTAAGTCAAAATAACCCAAGGAATTAACTTTTTGATTATTAGCAGTAGAGACAGTAATAAGATCTGACTTGAAGAGTTTACAGCCCAGTTTAAGAATTTCTAAATGAGAATTATTACCCAGAATAGTTACTGAGCTGCCAGAATCTAGTAAACCAGATAAAGTTAAGTCATAAATTTTGACATTAACGAATGGACGATTAAGATCTTGTTCTTTGGAGTAGAGTGTAAAAGAGATTTTGTAACAAGAAAAGAAGTTTTGAATTGTTTTAATCCAACTAGCCCAATCGTCATTATCAAAGTTTAAGTTACTTTTCAAGTCGGCAGTTAGTTTTTTTGAACTAGTATGTGGTTTGGGAGAACAAGTAGGGCAATCTGCAGTTTTAAAACCTTTAAGACCACATTTGAAACAAATCACGAATCGTGGTTGAGTACAAGTGTTCAAAGTATGACCTTGTTTACGACAGCGAACACAAAAAGAGCTTTCTTGAGGAGCTTTAGTTTGAGAGAGACTATTAACTTGTCTAGAAGGGTATTTGTAGGAGGAATGCTTGTAGTTGAATTCAGAAATAAGAGGACTTTGTTGTACATTTGGTTCTTTAAATTGTTTGTCTCTGTCAAGCAACTTTTCATAGTTTTGGCAAGTAGCCAGAAGAGAGTCGATAGAGTCAATGTCTTTTAGAGCTACGAAGACTGAATAACATGGGCGAATATTCCTCAAAATAATCTCCAATTGTTCTGTTTCAGAGAGTTTCTTCGAAAGACGAGAGAACATTCCAGACATGATGGAAATATAGATGACGATAGGTTCATCACGGCCTTGAGTTCGGTTCTTAATCGCTTCTAGAAGTTTATAATCATAATCAAAACCACCAAAGTCTTTGATTAATAAAGAGGAAAGTTCGTTCCAAGTTAAGTTTGGATTCTGATTATATTTAAATCTGAACCAATGAAGAGCATTGTCGGTGAAAATTTCAAACGCTTGAGAAATCAACAAGTCTTTGGGTAAGCCACGAGCTAAGCAGTATTCTTCAAATTTTTGAAGAAAGGATCTTGGACAGCTTTTACCATTGAAGGTGTGTCTTTTCAGATCTTTGAAGACGTTAGTTGGAGAAATAGATTGAGGTAGTAGTGAAGGATACGGGGTATGGATCTTAACAGATGTTTGAGAAACAAGAGTAGGTTCCATGACAGTCGGGTCAACAGGAGGGTCAAGTGATGGAGAGTTATTTTCAGTTGGAGGTGGAGTCAAGGATTCGAATTGTTTAGTAATAGCTTCAAATTTCATCTTCAAAGTATCGAAAATAGCTTTAAAGTCTGGATATAAGTCAGTATCTATTCGCTCCAATCTGTAAAAAACATGATTAATAAAAGTTTCTATTAATCGTAAGTATTTGGTTTCACCTTGTAAAAATTTTTCAATTTTACAGTCCAGGTAAGTCAAAGTAGAACCAATTTGAGACAAGTCATCCTCGATCAGAATTGGAGAAGTCAGAATATCTTCAGGGTGAGAATTCTCAACTAAACGCAAAACCTGTTTTTTTAGAAGCAAAACAGTATTAGCTGGTTCCTCACATCTAATCTTCACTTCGTATTCAATTTCGGCCTTGTTAAGGAATTCGTACTTAATAACCCGTTTCATTGTTATAATAAAGTGTTAAGTTTAAGAAATAAAAATTTAATAAAAAATTGTACCTCTAGAATAAAAATATTAAAGTGATGAATGTAAGTGAAGTGTTATATGTAGGTCTAAATATAATCCAGATAAGTTGAAAAACTAGATGAAGTTTTGTTTTAGAATTTGAAAGATATGATAAGGATGAGTAAATAAAGAGTTAAGAACGAAAGAGAAAGCATTTCAATCAAAAGGAAATGGATAAGGCGTAGCTAAGGTGAAGAAAAGAAGAACTTTTACGTCGGGCGCCAAATTGTCATGAAGCGACAATAAAAAAACTAAAGAACCTAACTTAACTACAACGAAACAACCAAAATAAAATAAATTATTTAAAAATTTGAAAAGTTTTACAGTTTCTTTTATAAAAAAAGGTATGAAGGTGATGATGGGCTGTAATGAAGATAGTGATTTACAATATTATTAAAAAAAATAACAAAGATAAAGATACTGCAACGAAGTATACACAGGCTATGCCTATGATAGGTGCACAGCTCCTGCTCTAGGTACACGCAGAATCTGGAGAAAGCACACGCAGCGTCTGGGGAAGGTACACGCAGCGCTTGGAGTAGGCACACGCAACGCCCGGAGTAAGTACACGCAGCACCCGGAGTAAGTACACGCAACGTCTGGAGTAGGCACGCAGCGTTTGAAGTAGGTCCACGCAACGTCTGGAGTAGGCACGCAGCGTTTGAAGTAGGTACACGCGGCGCTTGAAGTAGGCAAACACAGCGCACTAGTAGGCGGAGGCGTAGGCGTGGCTAGGCGACGACTTAAGGAGCGGGCAGAGGCTTGCAGGATCCCGAGGCAGTGCGGATAAGGCCTTTAGGAGATGTTTCAAGTATCAAAGCTCAAGTCAGACTCCCCCATTCGCCGATTGTTCGGCTTATTTTCCCTTTTTGACGGATCTGGCATAAGAACGGAAAATTATTCTCATTAAATTTGAAATTATTTAAATTAAAAGCAAATTCTTGTAAATGGCCAAGAAGAAAGGAGTATCTTGAAGTAAAAACATCAGGCCGGTAACGATATTTGAATAAAAATTGCCATGACAACCTGATAAACAACGATGTCAAAACATGTCAAATTTTGGTTTTAGGCTCGTAATACAGAAACGGCAAGATTTAAGTGAAAAATGAGATATTATTTATATAGGAAAAAAAAGTAGCGCAACAGCGCGCACGAAACCCGAAATTGCAGAGTTATGGAGAACTAAATAAAAGACCGAAAAAGGTAGACTCCATTGACACCGATTTAAAAAGTGCTGATAGCATGAAAAATATGAAGTGAAAATGATTTGTTATTGTGTTCTTATGAATTAAAACATTACAGGATCCTATGGAAATAAAGGTGATGCAAAATATCAAGTTTTGAGGCGAATGTAGAACGTCAAAAACAGAATGGAAAAATAAATTTAAAATAGTGTAAAATGATATGTAAGTATGTATAAGCATAACACTACAAATCTTTCTTTACTTAACAGAAAAAATACATGTGTTTGTTGTTTTTTTTTTTACATTTTCATTAATTACAATTAACAAAACCAAATTACTCAGTGATTTTTAAAATAAACCTGTGCGTTGAGATTCTAAACCTAATTCTAAAAAAGAATTATTTTGATACATTAATTTTAACGTTTTTTTAACACTAAATACAGAAAATTACTTTTAAAAATAATAAAAACACGAAAATCACTGAATTTCCATTTGGTGAGAGTAGAGCACAATCTCAACGCTTCGCTTATGAGGCGTGCAATAGCTATTGATTGCATATATATTTGGAGTGCAAATATATTTGGATCGTGTTCAATCGCTGAACAGGGGTGTTTCCCGACTACGTTTAAAAAAATCTAATAAGAATTACCTGTAATTTTTGAGTAAAAATATTCTATTCTATTCTATGCAAAAAGATCAAACCCACAAACTGGCCATAATAATGATCAAGAGGCACATTTTCAGTTTATTTCCAAGTATGATAGACTTCAGAAAAATAACAAGTTATCCCATAATTTACGTATAGTCGTCTTCAAAATGGTACACATAACACAGTGTTATAATAGGACTTCTACAACAAATAAACATTTATCTTCTTTTAACTAAATAACTTTATGTTTTTCTTTTGTGGGTTGAAACATTTCTATATGCTTATAGAAAACCCGGAGGCTATGTAATTAACAGTTTATTCCGTTTTACACCATAAAGTCTAACAAAGACGATAAAACTTTCTTATAATTGCGTTTTTTTAATGAATAAAATGGATGGTTTGGTCCATAGACATCCACATTTATCCTCGATTAAGATTCAAAATACATATGCATTGTCACCCCTGAGGACTAAAATGGAATGACTCGTTTCCATATAAAAGGTTTACGGTTCCCACTCACTATAAGGAAAACAGCAGCATTGAGCTGTTATTTTACGACGTTAGTTGGTGACAGCGTGGCTTTACCCCGATCAAGCCGACCTATTCGTGTTACAACCATAATATAGCTTTAAAGTATCTCTACCACGTAAGGAATTTAAATGTGTTACATTAAAAAATGAGAAACATTATGTCACTTTATAAATATTATAAAAAAGAGAGATAGACATACTAAAATGCTATATAATGTAATGGAGAATGGTTCATTTTTGTTAAAATATTTAATAATAATAATAATTAGATAAAAATTAAAATTATTTTGTTAATAAGAGAGCAATCAATCATGCGGCTGGTGATAAGTGATTACCGCTACTGATGAACAGTTGCAAACACCAGAACAACGGCAAATGCGTTGTCGACTTTTTTAAAACTAGTAGGCTCCTTTTATGAAGGAATCTATTCCACAAACAGGTTGTATTTTAATTTAAACTACAAGTTCGGCATAAAATATAAGTAAATTTAATTTAATAGAAAATAAATGTAATAATCACTTTAATTTATATATATATATATATATATATATATATATATATATATATATATATATATATATATATATATATATATATATATATATATATATATATATATATATATATAATACGTGAAAGGTGTAGAATAGAAGCGGACGAGAGGTTGTCGCACAACTTTAGGGAAAACTCCAAACTCTTCTGGAAAGAGGTTGGAAGGTCCCGGAGTGGTGCGACAGCTTTAAGAATGAACAAAGTGCTTTCGAGAACCAATGACGTCCTCTCAGAAAAATCGGACGTCATGCAGCGATGGAGTGAATTTTATAGAGAATTGTATGCGTGTCATGATCTTAGTGAAGGATCCGGGGGTGACGCCGTGACTGGCACGCCAGACACGGACCTCGATGACACTGAGGTCATCAGCATGAAAGAGATTGAACGTGCGATTCGAAGTTTGAAATGTGGTAAGGCTGCGGGACTAGACAGAGTTACTGCTGAAATGGTCAAGTACGGTGGGCCTCGCGTCTGGGACAGCTTTCATCTGCTGTGCAATTTGTGCTGGCGGACGGGAGATGTCCCGGATGATTGGCGATCCGCGGTCATTGTACCTTTATATAAAGGTAAAGGTTCACATTTTGACTGCGGGAGCTATCGGGCGATCAGCTTGACCAGTTTAGCAAGTAAAGTTTATTCGAAGGTTTTGACACGCAGGATGCAAGAGAAATCGGAAAGATTCTTATGGGAGGCACAATGCGGATTTAGACCTGGAAGAGGATGCACGGATCAAATGTTTTCTCTCCGCATGATCACGGAGAAGCTTCTGAGTGTTAACCAGAGGATTTTCTGTGCTTTTGTGGATCTGGAGAAAGCATTTGATAAGGATATAAGGAAGAAAATGTGGGAACTGTTGCCGGGATATGGTGTGGATGGTCGATTGTTAAGGGCTGTGCAGTCACTCTACTATGACTGTAAAGCCTGTGTGCGGGTAGGGCATGACCTGTCACCCATGTTTAGCGTCCAAGCGGGCGTAAAACAGGGTTGTGTCATGTCTTCCTGGCTGTTCATACTGTATCTCGACAGCTGTTTACAGAAGCTGAAAGATAGCTGTTTGGGTGTGAAATTGGGTGACATAAAAGTTAATTGTCTGCTGTATGCTGATGATGCAGTGCTTATTGCACCATCAGAAGCAGAACTGCAGGCATTAGTCACGTGTATGAAAGAGGAATGTGAAATTAAAGGTCTCCGTTTGAATGCTAATAAAACTAAGGTTCTGGTATTTGAAAAGGACGAAGAGAGAACGAAATGTGAAATATGGGTAAATCAGGAATGTCTAGAACAGGTAAATGAAATTGTATACTTGGGGAGTGCTTTCAGCCGGGATGGAAGATGTGATTTAGATGTGGATAGGCGTGTCGCTGCTGGAAACAAAGTCAATGGTGCCCTGAATGCATTAATAAAAAGGCAAGGCGTGGTGAAGAGTGCACGCCTTGCAATACATAACGCAGTGTTGGTACCGACTTTGTTATATGGCAGCGAAACCTGGGTATGCCAGAAGAAGCATAAAAGCAAGTTGAATGCAGTGGAGATGCGATCTCTTCGTAAAATGTGTGGCGTTACCATAGCCGACCGAAAGCAAAACGAAGAGATTCGCAATATGGCAGGATTGAAAGTTGACCTTATCACAAAAATTGATAGGGGCGTACTCCAATGGTTTGGACACGTTGAACGAATGAGTGAAGACCGAATGGTGAAGAAAATATATAGAGCGAAAGTAAATATTAAAAGGTGTCGAGGTAGACCGAGACTAACTTTCGAAGACCATGTGAGCAAATTGCTCGAAGAGGGGAGGGTCAAGAGTACTCGGATACCTAGACGTGCATGTTTGAAGAAGTTAATGAACCTGAAAGAAGCGAAAGAGGTATGTAAGGATCGTGACACTTGGCGATCTGTTCTCTCTGGCTACCCCGTTAGGGGTTGTGCGTGACGATAAGTAAGTAAGTAAGTATATATATATATATATATATATATATATATATATATATATATATATATATATATATATATATATATATATATATATATATTCAAGAATTTGAGACGACACACTCACTTTTATACTGCTTCTTTTCTTTTCATTAAATCACAAAAAATACATTACATCTTACTATCTTGATTACAATGACATTTTTCTAAAGTGACATCTTACAATTTTATTTTCAGTTCAATAATCCAAGGAGGTCAATATTCTACAACAAACAATAAAAACAAACTATTCATTGCTAAATTATCCCACACGGCCGTCCTGATCATTCATCTGACCCAGATGAATCGTCTTCCGGCGAAATCCACGGCTTCATGAGATCAGCTGAGGTGGTTGTATTAATCGGGCCTTCACTGATACCAATCTTCTTTACAACATAACGATCGTTTGAATTACATTTTTTACAATTACATTTAACAACTTCATAGGGTCCTAAGTACTTAGGACATAATTTACTCCCTTGTGAGAACTGTGTCTTTTTTATGGCTACCAAATCTCCAATATTAAAGGGTATTGCTGCCCTTCGCTTTTTATTACAGCTTTTTATGTTTTATTCTTGTACTTTCTGTATAGATTCTTTGGCCTTCTTTCTAAGTTCTTCTCTTTTCTCGTTAAAATTCTGTATGCTTTCTTCTTCTATTAATTTCTGAAGTTTATCATCTTTATCTCTCATTTTAGTGCCAAAAAGCAGTTCAAATGATGTCATTCTTATACTTCTTTGGTATGTTCCATTCAAACATCGTTGTACTTTGGACACATGGCGATACCATTTAGTCGGGTCATCAGCACTTAGTTTGCTCAACACGGCTATGATAATCTGATGGATGCGCTCAACTTGGCCGTTTCCTCTGGGTTGTCCGGTGGTAATTGTATAGTGCGTTATATTCTCACTCTTACAATACTCCTGGAAGTCTCTTGAAGTAAAAGCAGCGTTTCGATCAGTAAAAATTCTTTCAGGTGCTCCAAAGGTTTGTTGTTGTAGTCTTAGTTTCTCTAAAGTCTCTTCCGTGGTTAAAGTCTTAACAGGATAAATCCATGTAAATTTCGTATAAGCATCCACGACGGTAAGGATGTATTTGTAACTCTTGTGAGTCGAAGTCATTGGTCCTAGATGATCCACATGGTATGTCGACAGTGGGACATTACCTTTGTCTATCGGGTGTAGGAATCCTTCTTTTTTACCTCTTTTGTGCGACATGAGAATGCATTCAATACAATTACTTATGACTTTTTTTATTTTTTCAGTTAAATTTTCAATGAAATATTCCCTATTAATCAGTTCTTCAGTTTTTAAAATTCCAAAATGTCCTTTTTCGTGATTTTTCCTGATTATCTCATACTGCATTTTCTTAGGCACAACAATCAATTTACTGCCATCTTTCTCTTTATATAGTATATCGTTCTGTATGATATAATCCTTGTATTTTTCTGTTTCTAAAATTCTCTTAATCAGTCTCACATAGTCGTCTTCATTCTGTGCTTTCTTTAAACGAGCTGTAGTTTCAGTAAGTATCATACAGACAGAATATCTGCTCAGTGCGTCGGCGTGTCTCATTCGTGTTCCTGGTCTGTGTTCGATCTTGTAGTCGTATTCTTCTAGAAGCAGGACCCAACGAGCGACTCTAGGTGGTAAGTCCTTTTTTGTAGTGTCATAGTAAGAGCAGAGCAATCTGTAACTATTTTAAATTTTATCCCAAGAAGGTAAACTCGGAACTTCTTTATGGAAGCAACAATAGCTAAAATTTCTAAGTAATAACTATGGTATTTTCTTTCAGCTGGAGTTGTTTTTTTACTCATATAGTGCACGGGGTGAAATTGATTGTCTTTAGGGCTTCTTTGTAGAAGAACAGCTCCATAACCGTCAGTACTTGCGTCGGTGTGTAATTCTGTCTCTAAATCTGGATTGAATATTCGGAGAACTGGTGAGTTACACAATATTTGTTTCAATTCTATAAAAGCTTTCTCACACCTTTCATCAAAATTGAATACAGCATCTTTCTTTAACAAATCCGTCATCGATTTTGCAATCAGGGAATAGTTTTTTATACACTTTCTGAAATACCCTGTCAGCCCAAGGAAAGACTGCACAGTTTTTATATTGTTTGGTTTCTTGAAATTCGCTACAGCTTTAATCTTTTCTGGAGACGGCCTTACTTCGTTGTCACAAATAATGTATCCAAGATATTGGATTTCCCTATTTAAAAAATGGCATTTCTTCCAATTAAACTCTAGACCGAATTCTTCGCTTCTTTTAAATACTTTCTCTAGCTTACTTATTCCTTCTTCTTCTGTTATCGAGGGTATGATTAAATCATCAAGGTACACTAGCAGTGTCCCATCGGTAATTAGATAGCTGAAGATATCGTTAATAAATCTTTGAAACACAGATGGCGCTGTACATAATCCATAAGGCATTCTTTGAAATTCGTACTGGCCTTGGGGTGTTACGAATGAAGTGTACTTTTGACTATCTTTGTGTGCTTTCACATGTAAAAAGCCATTCTTCAGATCAAGGGACGTGAACATTTTGGCCTCCTTCAACTTGTCTATCTGGTCTTCTATTATAGGTAGGGGAAATCTTTCTTTAATTACCTTTTTATTTAATCGTCGATAATCTATACACATTCTACGTGACCCATCTTTTTTATCAGCCAGAACTACAGGACAGGCGAAATCAGATTTGTTAGGTTTGATTATTCTTTTGTCTAACCATTCTTTTACTTGCATATTCACGGCATTCATTTCTAAGGGTGACAAAAGTCGGGGATTCTGATAAACTGGTTCTTTTTTTTTTTTTTTTTATAGAAGAGGGGGCAAACGAGCATGCGGCTCACCTGATGTTAAGTGACTACCGCCGCCCATGATCAACCGCAACACCAGGAGAATTGCGGGTGCGTTGCCGGCCCTTTAGAAAGGAGTAAGCTCTTTTCTTCAAGGTCCCCAGGTCGTATCGGTCCGGAAAAATCGCCGGTGGTAAACTATTCCACAGAGAGGTTGTACGTGGAAGAAAACTCCTTGTGAAACGTACAGTGGTGGACCGCCAAGCATCCAGATGGTGTGGATGGTATCGGGACGTTTGCCGTGTCGTGCGTTCACGAAATTTGGCGGCTGGGATTAATCCGAACAATTCCTCAGAGCACTCCCCGTGATAGATGCGATAAAATACGCAAAGAGATGCAACATCTCTTCGCAACGCCAGTGAATCGAGCCGATCGGAAAGCACTCCGTCGTCGACGATTCGAGCCGCTCTGCGCTGGATGCGGTCAAGTGGAAGGAGCTGGTACTGGGGAGCCCCAGCCCAGAGATGGGAACAGTATTCCATGTGCGGCCGAACCTGCGCCTTGTAAAGTTGCAGGCGGTGTGCCGGCATGAAATACTGTCCCGCTCTGCTGAGCACGCCAAGCTTTTTAGAGGCCAATTTGGCCTTCCCTTCCAAGTGACCACGAAACTGCACGTCACTCGATATGTCGACGCCGAGGATTCCGATACTGGCTGAGGCAACAAGGGGAGTGCCTTGAAACTGAGGGGATACGACAAAGGGGTTCTTTTTAGCGGTTAACGCGCAAACTTGTGTCTTCTGGGGGTTAAACTGGACTAGATTTAGTCGTCCCCAATCCGAGACTCTGTTCAGCAAAGACTCGACTTCAGACACAAGTTTGTCCCGGCACTCGGAGACGTTTTCCCGAGAAATATTGGCTCGGCCGGTGTAAAGAGCATCACCAGTGCTGTCATCTGCATAGCAATGAATGTTACGGGTATGCAACATATCATTGATATGCAGAAGAAACAGTGGAACTGGAACACCAGCATTAATAGGCTTGCAATCGGAGCTTGCACCGTCTACAACGACCTTGATGCTCCGATCTGCAAGAAAGCTGGTGATCCAATTGCACAATTTCTCGGGAAGCCCATAGGAAGGGAGCTTCGAAAGAAGCGCTTTGTGCCAAACCCGATCGAAGGCCTTCGCAATGTCCAAACTAACGGCCAATGCCTCCCCCTTGAACTCTACTGCCTCCGCCCATCTGTGAGTGAGGTAGACCAGAAGATCACCAGCTGACCGACCACGGCGAAAACCGTATTGGCGGTCACTAATCAGCTGGTGATCCTCAAGGTACCTCATGAGCTGGCAGTTTACAATGGACTCCATTGTTTTGGAGAACAAGGAGGTGATGGCGATTGGCCGGTAGTTGGACGGGTCTGAGCGGTCGCCTTTTTTAGGGATCGGGTGGACGAAAGCCGTCTTCCACGATTTTGGGACTACGCCTAGGGAGTAGGAGTACCGGAAAAGACGCGTTAAAACCGGTGCCAAGTCTGGAGCACACGTCCTCAGCACAAGTGGGGGGATTCCGTCAGGCCCACTCGACTTGTGGATGTCCAGGGAGAGGAGTGCTTTGCGAACCGAGCGCTGTGTGAACTGCACTTCCGGCATGGAGCACTCACACCGCGGGATGGTCGGCGGCGTACTCCCCCCGTCATCGAGAGTCGAGTTAGACGCAAAGAAGGAGCCTAGAAGATCGGCTTTCTCCTTTGCAGTATGGGCCAGTGAGTCGTCCTCCCTGTGCAGAGATGGAAGAGATGGCTGACAGAAATTCCCCTGGACAGCCTTGGCGAGAGACCAGAATGCACGGGTTCCAGAAGGAAGGCGAACTAGTTTCTCGCCAATTCTGCCTATGTGCTCTGACTTTGCCTTGGCAATGACTCTTTTGAAGGACCTAGAGGCAGAATTATACTTCTTTTTTAGAGCGCTGGTGTTTACATCCCGGGACGCTGATGCATCAACCCAGGCTTGGTAGCACTCCTGCTTATAGCATGATGCTATTTTACAGGAGCGACCAAACCATGGCTGAGATTTGCCTCCAATGGGCACCACAGAGGAAGGAATAAAAAGTTCCATACCCTGAAGTACCACATCAGTAACAGAATCCGCAACAACGTTGGGATCATCCGGCGAGAAGCAAACCCGCCCCCAAGGGTAGGATGCAAAGAAAGACCGCATCCCATCCCAATCGGCTGACCTATAGTGCCAAACACGGCGGCAGCCTGCAGAATGCAACCGCGATTTCAGCGTGAGTGGCACAACACTCCGGATCAGACAATGGTCCGATGAGCCTAAAGGGGCGTCGACGGAAATCTGATATCCGTCCGGGTGAGAGGTCAGCAGAAGGTCCAACAGGGAAGGTGCATGATCCTCCACATCTGGAATCCGCGTAGGCGAAGTAATCAGTTGTGTCAGACCATATGCCAAGGCAAAATCATGAACAGATCTCCCCGCATGATCGGTTAAACGTGAACCGAGCCATTCGGCGTGATGGGCGTTAAAGTCGCCGAGGATCACGATCTCTGCGGAGGGGATCTGCTGTAGCAACGAATCTGCAGCCATTTGGACGTGGTCGAAGAGTCGGTCTGTTTCGGCATTACCGCTGTGGGACCTATAGAGGCACCCGTAGACGCGCGGATGGTCGTCGCTGTCTACGCTTAACCAAAGGATGGACAGGTCCGAACCTTCAAGTCTGCCGAGGCGTCGAGAACAGATGTCCTCTCTGACGTAAACGCAAACTCCAGCCCGAGGCACAAAGGAGTGTTCCAGTTTGTACCCCGGGTAGGAGAGATACGAAACATCAGCCGGAGAGGACACCTGCGTCTCGGTCAGAAAGAGCAGAGCCGGCCTCGCCGTCTCGAGATGGTAGTGGACGGCGTTTAGGTTGGAGTGAAGTCCCCTGATATTGCAGAAATTCACGGACAGCGTGGCAGGGGTCGCCTTGGTCTTGTTGCTCCGTTTGCCCCGAGCAGTTTTAGTCTTGAGCGGAATTTCGCCCCCCCCCCAGAATACGCGGGGCAGCCTGAGCACCCACGCTCAGAAGTGGAGAAACATGGTCGTGGATGCTCAGCGAGGGATTCTCCAGGGGTGCTGGTACCCTCCTGGGGTAGTCTATCTTTATTTAATTCCGCTACCATGTTGATGGGGGGGGGGGATTTGGGCCTCCGGCCACCTGCACTCACCAGACGAAACGCGGAAGCAGAACTTCCACTTCACGCCGGTATTCTGTGAGGTCGTGGTACCACCCCGGTTTGAGCCGGCCCATACGTGCAACAGCAAAGCTGCCGCATGGCTCTACCACTGTAAAATAAAAAATGGTTCTTCATCGGTAAGTATTATTTTTTAAAAAAATGGTTCTTCATCGGTAAGTATTATTTTCAATTCAACGTTACTTTCTTTCCTCTTTTCATTAGGTCTGTACTCTTCCCACATCTTACGAATCTTTTCCGCGTATTTAGAATCTCCTATATCATATTCTTGTTCATTATCCTTTTCCTCCATTTGAAGTGTAAGATGCATAATCTTTTGTATAAAGACACCTTCAGGAGTGAAACACACTTCGAAATATTTAAGGATAGGATTTCCAATCAGTAAAGTTACCGGTATCTCGTTGTCTTTTACAACATGAAACTTGACATCTGTGTAGTAATTGTCAATTTGAACATTGGCTGTAAACATTCCTTCAGTAAGAATTTGTTTTTCGGCTATTCCTGTTATACACGTTGATTCTGTTTTATAATCCTTAATTCCCTCTTTAACCTTCTCGAATTCTGATTTTGTTATGAGGTTAATATCACTTCCAGTATCTATTAAGGTAACAAATTCTTTACCATTAATCTTTATCTTTTTGTAGGGTACTTTCTCTTCTTCACTTTTATTTCTAATTTTCAGCGTCTTCTTAGGTTTGCTTATACATTCAGTTGATTTGTGACCAAATTCATTGCATTTAAAGCATTTGACTCCCTTTGGACAGGTGGGCGATTGATGATCCAGTTCGCCACAGTTGTAACATCTTTTTACATGAGTCATCTTACGGGTTGAATGATGCCCATGTGATTGGCCAGACTGTGCCGATTTGTTAGGCACCTTCGTTCTAAAAGCACTGTAGATTTCTAACTTCCTGCGAAAATCCTTTATGTCTGTAGCGCCATATAAAATAACTTTATTGGTCTCTAGATCACGAATACCATCAATGACATACTCAATCAGCGCAGCGTCCTCAACCTTGCCATGAAGTGCTAACTCTTTCATAGACAGGAAATATTGTTGGTAAGTTTCATCGTTCTTCATCTTACGCGATGCAAGTTTCTTATGTATGATTGCGCTATTAATCTTGGGACCAAATTCTTCCTTAAGTGACTTTTTCAAACTCTCGTAGTCCTTTACTCTTCCCAAAGATCGTAAAAATAGCTTGGCAGTACCGTCTAAAAGTCGCTTTGCATAGACCAGCTTCTCGACTTTAGTCCACTTCATAATTTCGGCAGTATCTTCAAATTCATCAATAAATGTCTCAATAGGATAGGTGTCATCTCCGGTAAAAATGTTCATTGACTTCTCCAAGTCTTTAAATGAAATCTGTATATCTAACTCCTGCCCTTCATCTTCACTTTCTTTTACATCTTTCTTCGGCGGCATTGTGGTTGTCAAACTACTATTAGTCTTTCTTTTTCTAGTCGTGCAAAATGACAGCTTATTTGAACTCATTAAGTTTTCAGTCCTTAAAATAAATTTTCATATCCAAATTCCAAAACGTTGTAATAAATCTTCGAATCTTTAGTCTTCGTCTCGCCTCAAATTTTGGGCGATCCCGGACGAGCCCCCAAAGTTGTGGTGATATTTCAAGAATTTGAGACGAAACACTCACTTTTATACTGCTTCTTTTCAATTCCGTCCTCCATGGTGGCACTACTCCGGAGGCCTGGAGCAGAAGTGCGGTGGACTTGTTCTTTAAGAAAGGCGACAACGCTCTTTTGAAGAACTACAGACCGATTTCCCTTCTGAGCCGCGTCTACGTGCTGTTTCCGAGAGTCATTACAAATCGTCTCGCACGCAGACTCGACGACTTCCAGCCTCCCGAACAAGCCGTTTTTCGAACAGGCTTCTGTACCATAGACCACATACATGCCCTGCGGCAGATTGTACAGAAGACCGAAGAGTACAATCTGCCACTTTGCCTGGCATATGTCGACTATAAGAAAGCCTTTGATTTCGTCGAAATTTGGGCATTGCTACAGTCCCTTCAGCGGTGCCAAGTTGACTGTCGGTATATCGAAGTGCTGAAGTGTTTGTACAGTAGGAATACAATGGCTATCCAAATACAGAACCAGAGTTCGAAACCTATCCAACTGCAGAGAGGTGTAAGACAGGGTGACGTTATATCCCGGAAACTCTTCACCGCTGCGTTGGAAGACGTTTTCAAGCTACTGGACTGGAAAGGATACGGTATTAACATCAATGGCGAGTACGTCACTCACCTTCGATTTGCCGACGATATAGTCCTTATGGCAGAATCGCTGGAGGACCTTAGTACTATGGTCTTAAGATGAACGTGGACAAAACAATGATCATATTTAATGTCCATGTCACACCTATGCCGGTAGTTGTTGGGAGCACTAAGCTCGAAGTTGTTAACGAGTACGTTTACCTGGGACAAATAGTCCGGCTAGGTAAGTCCAACTTTGACCGAGAGGTCAATCGACGGATTCAACTTGGCTGGGCAGCGTTCGGGAAATTACGACACATCTTCTCGTCAGGTATACCTCAATCTCTGAAAACTAAAGTGTACAACCAGTGCGTGTTGCCAGTGATGACTTACGGATCTGAGACGCGGTTCTTCACTGCTGGCCGTATGAGGATGCTCAAGGTCGCTTAGCGAGTTAAGGAGAGGGCTATGCTTGGAGTTTCTCTGCGTGATATACTCAGAAATGAGGATATCTGCAGTAAAACTAGAGTGACCGACATAGCCCACAGATTAGTATGCTGAAGTGGCAATGGGCCGGCCATATAGCTCGAAGAACCGATAGCCGATGGGGAAGAAAGGTTCTCGAGTGGCAGCCTCGTACGGGTAGGTGTAGTGTAGGGTGACCCCCCACTAGATGGAGTGACGACCTGTTAAGAGGTAAGGTAGATTCAGGAAGTCGATGGATGCAGGTGGCTCAGGACCGTGCTTTGTGGCATTAATTGGGGGAGACCTATGTTCAGCAGTATACTTGTGAAGGGCTGTAATGATGATGATGATGATGATATATTAGACACTTAGATATTGTATTTTCTTTCGAGTCAAATTATAATAGCGCCACCCACTTCATTCTATAGGTAGTTGCTTTATAGAACAACTAATTGCACCCGAGAAGGTATGTAAAATAAACGCTAAATGGCCTGAATTTATGAAATAATGAATTTTTAATGAACATGTAGGTGTGCCGCGCACACACATGTAAACTTCGCAACGTTGTATTGTAACTATATTATGTAGTGAATAAGATTTTTCAGGCAGTCACTAGTTGCCCGCCAACTGTATGGCACGTTTCGCTATAATAAATATATATTAGTAAAAGAATTCACCTTTCATTATGGTCACCAATAGGCACCCCTACGGAGTCAGCTCCTAAACTGGTGACCCCGACGTGATTAAGATGACTGAAGTGGTCTATGTGATGTTAATGCAGTAGTGGGCAATATTCGCGTGGTTGTGATCAGTGGACAATAGATATAGTAACATGAGTGCGCCGTTTCCGCCTACGTCACAGAACGTGCCGCCTGTTAACGTGCCACCCGTTCAAGACATCCAGCCACCCGCGCAACCGCCCATCATGGCGCCAGGTGTAGATGCAGTGTCCCTACAGTCTCGCCTCGCAGACTTTTGGACGGACCAGCCACGCGTATGGTTCGTACGCACGGAAGCTATCCTCGCACCTCAGAGGTTGAGTGATGAGGCGAAGTTTGACCTGGTCGTGTCTAAGCTAAGTAAGGAGGTTATCGCGCAAGTGACGGACATATTACTCAACCCGCCTCCTACCTACAAGTACGACGCACTCAAAGCTCGGCTACTCCACATCTATGAGGAGTCAATGTCGAGGCAGATCGAGAAGCTTATGAGCGAGCTAGAGCTGGGCGACCAAAAACCATCTCAGCTGCTTCGGCGGATGCGTGAGCTCGCTACTGACAAGGTCCCTGATGAAACCCTTCGCGTCTTGTGGCAGGGTCGTCTTCCGACACAAGTCCGAGCCGTGCTAACTGTGTCCGACTCCAAGGACCTGGACAACCTAGCAGCAGTTGCAGATAACGTCATGGAAGCTGTGCGGCCTTCATATGCCGCCACCGCTACTTACACCGTGCCAGCGCCAGCATCTACTACCGCCTATGACTTGGCCCTGTTGAGAGCTGAGGTGGCTAAAATAAAGGCTACCGTGGACCGGATCGATCAGCAGAGGTCGCGGTCCCGCGCCCCGGATCGCAACCGGCGTCGTTCACAGTCCAGGCGCCGTAGCAGTTCCTGCCGTCCCCGGAAGGAGAACTACTTATGCTTTTACCATTACAAGTTCCGAGAAAAGGCCAACAGGTGTACGAAGCCTTGCGCGTGGAAAACAACACAGCCGGAAAACTGAGCAGCGAGGTACAGTCCGAGGGTCTTCAGGTCTGTACCGTTTTTCCATTCAATCGTTTGTGTGTGTCAGACAGTAACTCCGGACTTAGATTTTTAGTTGACACCGGTGCCAATGTGTCTGTTTTACCAGCCGCGAGAAAAGATCGTCTAAATCAGTGTAGTGCATATAAATTATACGCAGCTAATGGCAATGAAATCGCAACTTACGGTACCAAGACAATAGTGTTAAACTTAAACTTACGCCGACTTTATCGTTGGGAATTCGTTGTAGCAGATGTCAAACAACCAATTTTGGGCGCCGATTTTTTAGCGTACCACAAATTATTAGTTGATTTAAACGCGCGTAAATTAATAGATAAAACTACAGAATTGAATGTTTCGGCATCTGTTGTCAATGTATCTCAACCTAGTGTTAAAACTATTGATGTAAATCATCCATATCAGGATTTATTGTTAAAGTATCCGGACATCACTAAACCAGCGTCATTCCGAGAAACTGCGAAACACGATGTCGTCCACTATATCGAGACCTCTGGCCCGCCCATGCACGCGAAAGCGCGCCCGTTGCCACCTGACAGGTATAAAAAAGTTAAAGAAGAATTTCGCATCATGCAGGAACTGGGCATCTGTCGTCCTTCAAAGAGCGCGTGGGCTAGTCCGCTCCATGTAGTTCCTAAAAAAAATGGAGATATAAGACCTTGTGGGGACTATCGCCAGCTGAATGCGATAACAAAGCCCGACAGATACCCGATTCCTCGCTTGAACGATTTTACTTTTATTCTTCCGGATAAAAAGATATTTTCAAAATTAGACATCAATAGAAGTTATCATTTTATACCTGTCGCACCAGGTGACGTGGAGAAAACCGCTATCATAACACCATTCGGACTTTTCGAGTTTCCTCGAATGACCTTCGGTTTGCGCGGAGCAGCACAAACCTTCCAGCGCTTTATGAACTCCATTTTACAAGGTCTTGATTTTGTCTTTTGTTATTTAGACGACTTACTTATAGCTAGTGACAACGAAGTTCAACACAGGCAACATTTAGAAATTATTTTTAAAAGGCTTAATAAATATGGAATTTCGATTAATTTGGCAAAATGTCGTTTCGGACAAACTAAACTAGAATTTTTGGGACACGAGATTAGTACCGACGGCGTCAGGCCGTTGCAAGATAAGGTTCAGGCAATTGTGGAATTTCCGAAGCCGAAAACTGTTGCAGAGCTAAGACGTTTTCTCGGTATGGTCAATTTTTATCGAGCTCATCTTCCTAACGCAACTTTATATCTAACAGAATTAAATAAATATCTTAAAAGCTCAAAGAAAAATGATAAGACTCCCATCGTCTGGACGGAGAGTGCGAACGAAGCATTTACGCAATGTAAGGCAGGTCTCACACAGGCCGCTACATTGACGTACCCTAGAGTGGGTTCCGAACTCGCTTTAATGACTGATGCATCCAATATATGCGTGGGAGCAGTCTTGCAACAAAAGGAAGGAGATAGCTGGAAACCATTGGGCTATTTCTCAAAAAAATTGACCACCACCCAACAGCGATATAGCACATACGATCGCGAGTTGCTCGCTATATACTTAGCTATAAAACATTTTCGGAAATTATTTGAAGGGCAAGAAATAACCGTGTATACGGACCATAAACCTTTAACTTTTGCATTTCAAAAGGTAGGACGCGATGAAAGCGAAACGCCTCGGAGAACGAGACATTTAGCTTTCATAAGTGAGTTCACTACAAATATAAAACATATAACCGGTACGAATAATATCGTAGCTGACACCTTATCGCGCATCGAAGCCGTGACTATGCCAACTGCGTTGAATTTCGATGACATTGCAAATGAGCAGCGTAGCGACAGTTATATCATGAATGTTATGTCTGGTTTAAATACCGATAATATTTTGCTAAAGGAACTAGTTATACCTATGTTAAATAAGTCTATTTTTTGTGAGATGTCTACTGATACAGCTCGTCCGTACCTACCGGAAAAGTTTCGACGCCTAGCTTTTGATAGTTTACATAATTTGATCCATCCTGGAATTCGTTCTACGCGAAAGATGTTAGCCAAAAAGTATTTCTGGCCTAGTATGAATCGTGATGTTTCTTTGTGGGCAAAAACGTGCATACAATGTCAACGTTCTAAAGTTAACAGACATACGGTATCGAATCTGACTAAGTTTCCGGAAGTAGAGCGTTTTGAGCATTTGCACGTCGATATCGTTGGCCCTCTTGAGATCTCTCCAGATGGTTATAGATACTTACTTACGATAATTGATAGGAGGACCAGGTGGCCTGAAGCTTTTCCGTTACGAGACATTACGGCAGAAACTGTTGCCAAACATTTATATGAAGGTTGGATTTGTCGTTACGGTTGCCCGATAAAGTTAACTAGCGACCAAGGTCGCCAGTTTGAGAGTAGTCTTTTTAACCAGCTGTTAAAAATGTTGGGGGTTAATAGAATTCGAACTACTCCTTATCATCCGCAAAGCAATGGCGCAGTTGAACGTTGGCATCGTTCTTTAAAAGCAGCACTTTCAGCTCGCCTGTCACATGGGTCCTGGGTGGAAGAGCTACCCACAGTATTACTGGGGCTTCGCGCGGCCGCCCGCAGCGACTCAGGGGTTAGCGCCGCCGAGTTAACGTTCGGACGAAACTTGCGTCTACCGGGAGACTTTTATGACAGCTTTTCGAACAACCGTAACGTCAATGATTATTGTTTAGTGGATAAGATTAGAGATACTATTAGTAGTTATAAGCCTACATCCGACGATTCACGTAACTGTCATAGTCTTTTTGTGCACAAGGACTTACGTAACTGTGAATATGTCTTTGTTAGGGACGATTCAATACGTAAACCTTTGAAACCACCCTACGACGGTCCGTACCGCGTGATAAAAAGGAGCTCAAAGGTTTACCTAATTCAATTACCCGATAGACAGGTACATATTTCTATCGACAGATTAAAGCCTGCATATGTATTAAAGGAATGTGATGGTAACGAAGCAACGCCACGCCAAAGTAACGCTGACAACGCAGCGGATGTTGCACCTGCGCATGTACGGTTCCCGTTACCACCGTCCACACCGCTGACGTCGTTGTTACCCGGCCCGAGCAACCCGATAACCGTGAAAACAACGCGAAGTGGTCGGATTGTTAAGTTACCTTCACGATTTATAAGCTAGTGTTAATATAAAATATATATTATACAATTACATGTCTAAATGATAATCAGGTTTAGTTACTATGGATGTGAAAGTATTATTTGCATTGTCTAGTGCATAATATTTTCATTCAGGATATTCAAGTTACATTATTTAAGTTGAATGTAATTGTAGAAGCATCGTGTTCAGTATTTTGCGTATACTGCACTTTCATATAGGTTCCAGGTAGTTAGTTTAGTTATAATGTATTTAATATAATTTCATTCGAAATACTTCCTTTGCGAAAGCATTAGCGCGATAAGTTTTACGATTTTTACTATGGGTAATTTGCAAGAAAAACCAGTTATTGTTTCTCAGGCTCAAAATACTGTAGAGAATAAAGTGGATAATTTTCAAACATGGTTATATGTGATAGCCAGTTTTATGGGGGCGATAATCCTGTACACTATTTGGGTAAAGTTTAATAAGAAGTTCAAAAGCTGGCTTCGTCATCAAGTGTTAATGGCAGGCATTCCGATATCGGGCCAGAATATGGGTCAGATGATAGGTGCTTCTAGCACCAGTCTGCAGCATGTGCCCGCGCCCGCCGCGGCCGCCACCCCTTTCGCGGGGGTCTCCGTACAGCCCTGCGCACAAGCGCATTAGCAAGTTTTTGTTGTTAGTTTTAAGTTTATATTCATTGTATAGTTTTAAGTTTTTTGTATTCAATTGTTGTAAAGGGGGAAGTATTGTAGGTGTGCCGCGCACACACATGTAAACTTCGCAACGTTGTATTGTAACTATATTATGTAGTGAATAAGATTTTTCAGGCAGTCACTAGTTGCCCGCCAACTGTATGGCACGTTTCGCTATAATAAATATATATTAGTAAAAGAATTCACCTTTCATTATGGTCACCAATAGGCACCCCTACGGAGTCAGCTCCTAAAAACATTTTTTTCTTTCAATATGGGTATTTGTATTTGTAATTTTTTTTCTCTCTGGCCCGCCCACGCACGCGAAAGCGCGCCCGTTGCCACCTGACAGGTATAAAAAAGTTAAAGAAGAATTTCGCATCATGCAGGAACTGGGCATCTGTCGTCCTTCAAAGAGCGCGTGGGCTAGTCCGCTCCATGTAGTTCCTAAAAAAAATGGAGATATAAGACCTTGTGGGGACTATCGCCAGCTGAATGCGATAAAAAAGCCCGACAGATACCCGATTCCTCGCTTGAACGATTTTACTTTTATTCTTCCGGATAAAAAGATATTTTCAAAATTAGACATCAATAGAAGTTATCATTTTATACCTGTCGCACCAGGTGACGTGGAGAAAACCGCTATCATAACACCATTCGGACTTTTCGAGTTTCCTCGAATGACCTTCGGTTTGCGCGGAGCAGCACAAACCTTCCAGCGCTTTATGAACTCCATTTTACAAGGTCTTGATTTTGTCTTTTGTTATTTAGACGACTTACTTATAGCTAGTGACAACGAAGTTCAACACAGGCAACATTTAGAAATTATTTTTAAAAGGCTTAATAAATATGGAATTTCGATTAATTTGGCAAAATGTCGTTTCGGACAAACTAAACTAGAATTTTTGGGACACGAGATTAGTACCGACGGCGTCAGGCCGTTGCAAGATAAGGTTCAGGCAATTGTGGAATTTCCGAAGCCGAAAACTGTTGCAGAGCTAAGACGTTTTCTCGGTATGGTCAATTTTTATCGAGCTCATCTTCCTAACGCAACTTTATATCTAACAGAATTAAATAAATATCTTAAAAGCTCAAAGAAAAATGATAAGACTCCCATCGTCTGGACGGAGAGTGCGAACGAAGCATTTACGCAATGTAAGGCAGGTCTCACACAGGCCGCTACATTGACGTACCCTAGAGTGGGTTCCGAACTCGCTTTAATGACTGATGCATCCAATATATGCGTGGGAGCAGTCTTGCAACAAAAGGAAGGAGATAGCTGGAAACCATTGGGCTATTTCTCAAAAAAATTGACCACCACCCAACAGCGATATAGCACATACGATCGCGAGTTGCTCGCTATATACTTAGCTATAAAACATTTTCGGAAATTATTTGAAGGGCAAGAAATAACCGTGTATACGGACCATAAACCTTTAACTTTTGCATTTCAAAAGGTAGGACGCGATGAAAGCGAAACGCCTCGGAGAACGAGACATTTAGCTTTCATAAGTGAGTTCACTACAAATATAAAACATATAACCGGTACGAATAACATCGTAGCTGACACCTTATCGCGCATCGAAGCCGTGACTATGCCAACTGCGTTGAATTTCGATGACATTGCAAATGAGCAGCGTAGCGACAGTTATATCATGAATGTTATGTCTGGTTTAAATACCGATAATATTTTGTTAAAGGAACTAGTTATACCTATGTTAAATAAGTCTATTTTTTGTGAGATGTCTACTGATACAGCTCGTCCGTACCTACCGGAAAAGTTTCGACGCCTAGCTTTTGATAGTTTACATAATTTGATCCATCCTGGAATTCGTTCTACGCGAAAGATGTTAGCCAAAAAGTATTTCTGGCCTAGTATGAATCGTGATGTTTCTTTGTGGGCAAAAACGTGCATACAATGTCAACGTTCTAAAGTTAACAGACATACGGTATCGAATCTGACTAAGTTTCCGGAAGTAGAGCGTTTTGAGCATTTGCACGTCGATATCGTTGGCCCTCTTGAGATCTCTCCAGATGGTTATAGATACTTACTTACGATAATTGATAGGAGGACCAGGTGGCCTGAAGCTTTTCCGTTACGAGACATTACGGTAGAAACTGTTGCCAAACATTTATATGAAGGTTGGATTTGTCGTTACGGTTGCCCGATAAAGTTAACTAGCGACCAAGGTCGCCAGTTTGAGAGTAGTCTTTTTAACCAGCTGTTAAAAATGTTGGGGGTTAATAGAATTCGAACTACTCCTTATCATCCGCAAAGCAATGGCGCAGTTGAACGTTGGCATCGTTCTTTAAAAGCAGCACTTTCAGCTCGCCTGTCACATGGGTCCTGGGTAGAAGAGCTACCCACAGTATTACTGGGGCTTCGCGCGGCCGCCCGCAGCGACTCAGGGGTTAGCGCCGCCGAGTTAACGTTCGGACGAAACTTGCGTCTACCGGGAGACTTTTATGACAGCTTTTCGAACAACCGTAACGTCAATGATTATTGTTTAGTGGATAAGATTAGAGATACTATTAGTAGTTATAAGCCTACATCCGACGATTCACGTAACTGTCATAGTCTTTTTGTGCACAAGGACTTACGTAACTGTGAATATGTCTTTGTTAGGGACGATTCAATACGTAAACCTTTGAAACCACCCTACAGCTCCTAAAAACATTTTTTTCTTTCAATATGGGTATTTGTATTTGTAAATTTTTTTCACTGTTTACTGCTGCTGTCACGTGGCTGTCATTTCTATAAGAAAATCATAAATTATGAAAAGTGAAACATACAGGTGGGAAACGCACAAAACTACCTACTACCAGTTTTTATGTTTTTTTTTTAAATTAATATTGCTTGGACTCTTTTATTTTTTTCTTATTTTATTTAAACAATATATTTTAATCCAACCATATTTAAAATATCATGTCTTAGATATTGTTAATGTACTTTTAAAAGCACGGGACAGCCACTAATTTTTACGACGAGTAGATTAATTTCCCTTCCAATAATTATACTCTTTTCGATATACCTTATACAGTTCTCACTAATTACAAAAATATTTATATCAATTTTATATTGAGGTTTGTCCGTTCTTCACTGCTTGTTTATTCCATAGGCACATGACACCTTCGTACCTTGTTGACAAAACGCGTAAGCAACGCCGTTTCTGTGCGTTTACGACTTTTTTCTCGCGAGCATTGAGCTATAATGCTTGCTATCCTATTCTCTCCCACGTTAACTAACGTTAAATCTTATGAATTTATGTGTCAGTCTCTTTCTACTGTCGCTTTTTCGTTTCATAGACTTTCAAATCACATCGATGCTAAAGAAGTTTTCACATCACTTATTTTAGATTATTTTTTGAGAACGTTTTTAGAGAAAAAATCTTATTCCTCGGGAACAACGCATCTGCTCTGTCATCTATCTTCTCCTCAATTGATCTTCCTACCATCAAGTGCATTTTGTACTCGTTTGAGACAAACATAAATTAAAAAATCTCTCAGGTGGGCTCTGCTCCTGTTTGTCACGTTTATTCTACAAAAAATTTAATACTCGTAACTCACAATATTTCTTGGAAACATATGGGACCAAGATTCAGCTTGATGACACATGTTAACCACACTGAAGTTATCTAGCAGCTTGTAGAAATTAACTGCACGATATTTTACAGAAAATTATTTAAGTAATTAATGAACGCTCATTATTTCACTGAAATGGGTAAAGTTAATTAGTATGTTATCTGTTTACGTCACTAGATATTTCTAACTGAAGTTGTTAATTTGATATTCTGCGTAGTGATAATAACTGGTCTTATGAATCGAAACATCTGATAGTAAAAGACGAGCTAACGTTGTTATTGTTCATTGCCGAAACACGAACTACAATTTCAGAGATCCTAATTTCGAGCCCAAATAAATACTCGTATTTTAATAGTCTGGAGGATGAAGGCCAGAGCTAGTCTATTTGGACTCACTATTTTTGTATTAAAGATTTTTAAATGTCATTTCAATGTAGGTTTTAAGTGAAAAAAAGAAAATGCATTCGAATACTTCTTCATTTTTTAGGATTCTGGAACCTTTTTTTACGTGGTAGAGCCATGCTGCAGTTATATTAGTAGTATAGTTGAAGCACGAATGGGTCGGCTCGACCGGGGAAGGACCACGCTCTCACAGAGTGCCAGCGTGACATAGAAGCGTAATGCTGCTGTGTTTCGTATGGTGAGTGTAGAGAAGCGGAGACCCTTTTTACTGGAAAAGAGGCATTCCGTCTTAGTCCTCACGGGTGACAACGCATCTGCATTTTGATTTGCAATGGAGCATAGATGTAGATGTTTATGGGCCGCAGCAACCACTTACCATCAGGTGGACTGTGTGTTCATGTCACCCTGTCCTAAAAAAAAACCTCATGTAAAAATACCTTTGTCATGCGAAATTTTACCCTACCACGTCTAAAAATATGTTATTTTTAAAGTGTTAATTTTAAAATAAATAGATAGAATATGATTTGTTTCAGATTTAAGATAAAGACAATTTATGATATTTTTTTATTTTTTCGGTTAAAATGTAACCTAGATCCCCTTTGGTATTGTTGCCCTTATCGGCATTTGTTCGTCAAGTTTTATCACAATCGGATCAACTATTCTGAATATAATACCGGACAAGTAAAAGACAAACAAAAATTAAAGGCATTCTTATTTTTTTATGATAGAGTGACAAACGAGCACACAGTCCACCTAATGGTATGTGGTTGCTGTGGCCCATAGACACCTACATGTATCCTCGATTACGAATCAAAATGCAGATGCGTTGTCACCCGTGAGGACTAAGATGGAATGCCTCGTTTCAAGTAAAAAGAGTCTCCAATTCTCTACACTCACCATAGCAGCATTAAGCTACTATTTTACGACGGTATTCTGTGAGAGCGCGGTCCTTCCCCGGTCGAGTCGACCCATTACCGCTACAACTATATTACTAATATAACTGCAGCATGGCTCTACCAAATTTATGGCAAAAACCTAAGAGGTTTTTTATATATAAGTATTTTTATACCACACTCCATACATACACATACACATCATACACAACATACACTTTCCTCAACGACAAAGAAGTGACCAATTCAAAGAAAATAAAGATCAAAAATTTTATCCTCCATAGTCAATGTTTTGAGCAAATATACGCGTCCTGAAACATGAAACTTAAGACAAAATTCTTTCTTTTTCTTTACAAAATTCGATTTAAAAGTGTTTTAAATTTACCTGAATACTCAATATTTGATTTGATTTGCTTATTGTATTACAGGTGAGATTAACAACTGAAGTTTGGAAGGCTTTCCAAGTAAATGGTTTAAAATTTATGTTTTAATTGATCCTAATAAATATTATTTTCCTTGGTTTTTAATGTGGAATAGAAATGAGCTGCACCCCAAATAGAGCCGGCAAAAATAAACGAAGGTAAATATTAGCGTTCATCCCCTGAGCTGTCAAAACTCTGCATAATTTATAACTATATTATATTCGTTATTTTTTTAAAGATTATGGGTAACAAACGAGCACACAGTTAACTTAAGGGTTAATAAATGTTGTGAACTATAAATACCAATTAAATTCCGTAAAGCCTGTATTTATATTGGCTCTCTACATCATTCAGACCGGAACATAACTGTACCAGCACTCCTAATTAAATAAATTTCTAAGTAGAAAAGTAGTAAGTAGTAAGGGGGTCATTGTAGAAGCGTGCTCGTCGCGACCCCTGCCAGCCCTTTTCAGGGCTGCAATTCTACACAGCTGCGCACCCATGCGAACGAGGGTTAGGGCGTCCCCCCAAGGCGACGCACACCAGCTCGTCCCCGTTGGTGTGGAATGCAGCGCGCAAAGCGGCGATGGGGACCGCCACCCGTCACGCACAGCCCGACACGGCGGAAGGTGGAGGACGGAGTGCAGAGTTGGCACGTGGAATGTTAGAGGAGGCATGAGAGATAAGACGAATGAGTTGATCGAAATAATGAAAGAAAGAGAATTAGATGTCGTGTGTATGTCGGAGACCAAACGGAAAGGCAGTGGTATTGAAGAGCTCCCTGGCGGGACGTTAGCTATATGGTCCGGAGTCCCGGAAAGCGAGAACGCCTGCCAAGGAGTGGGAGTGCTGTTGTCGTCCCGGTTGGTCGATCTTATGACTGAATACAAGGTTGTGAACTCAAGACTTCTCTGGGTTCGCTTCAAAATGGGACTGACGAAGTTATTCCTTTTGGCTGTTTATGCGCCGGTAGCTTCGTCGTCCAGGGCTGAGCTGGAGGAGTTTTGGGAGAATGTAAGAGAAGTTCTAGATTTGGTTAAGGGAAACGAAAGAACTGTTGTATGTGGTGATTTGAATGGATGGGTAGGCATCGCTCGACCAGGATACGAGTCGGTGCTTGGAAAGTTTGGAGATAAAAGGGTTAATGATGCTGGCAAGCTTATACTGACTGTATGCAAGGAAAAGGGTCTTCTTGTGACAAACACTATGTTTAATCACAGGAAGATCCATATGTACACTAGAGAAAGAAAGAATGAGAGAAGTATGATTGATTTGTTCCTGGTGGATGACCGACTGCGAAAACAGGTGATGGATACACGAGTGTTCAGGGGTGCTGACCTGGGAACGGATCATTATCTAGTAATTACGAGATTTAGGGGTTTGTTCGCGGGTTGGCGCCACCGGACGGCAGTAACAGAACCACAGTCGGTCTGTCGCATCCGAAGCTGGAAGCTTCAGGAAGCGGATACTAGGGACAAATATCACACGAGGGTAGCCGAAAAGCTTGACACCATCGATGGCACGAAAGAATGTGTGGAGAGAATATGGCAGAACCTTAGGGATGGAATGGTAAGTGCAGCGGAAGAAGTATGTGGTACGACAAAAAGAGGTAGTAGTAAAAGAAGAGATGCATGGTGGAATGACGAAGTGAAAGAAGCTGTAAAAAAGAAGAAAAAAGCATGGTTAGACTACTTAGCCTCTAGCAACGATGAGCATATGAGAGAGAAGATGAAAGAAAGATATAAGCTGCAGAAAGTTCATGCGAAAACATTGATTGAGGAAGTACGTGAAAGGTGTAGAATAGAAGCGGACGAGAGGTTGTCGCACAACTTTAGGGAAAACTCCAAACTCTTCTGGAAAGAGGTTGGAAGGTCCCGGAGTGGTGCGACAGCTTTAAGAATGAACAAAGTGCTTTCGAGAACCAATGACGTCCTCTCAGAAAAATCGGACGTCATGCAGCGATGGAGTGAATTTTATAGAGAATTGTATGCGTGTCATGATCTTAGTGAAGGATCCGGGGGTGACGCCGTGACTGGCACGCCAGACACGGACCTCGATGACACTGAGGTCATCAGCATGAAAGAGATTGAACGTGCGATTCGAAGTTTGAAATGTGGTAAGGCTGCGGGACTAGACAGAGTTACTGCTGAAATGGTCAAGTACGGTGGGCCTCGCGTCTGGGACAGCTTTCATCTGCTGTGCAATTTGTGCTGGCGGACGGGAGATGTCCCGGATGATTGGCGATCCGCGGTCATTGTGCCTTTATATAAAGGTAAAGGTTCACATTTTGACTGCGGGAGCTATCGGGCGATCAGCTTGACCAGTTTAGCAAGTAAAGTTTATTCGAAGGTTTTGACACGCAGGATGCAAGAGAAATCGGAAAGATTCTTATGGGAGGCACAATGCGGATTTAGACCTGGAAGAGGATGCACGGATCAAATGTTTTCTCTCCGCATGATCACGGAGAAGCTTCTGAGTGTTAACCAGAGGATTTTCTGTGCTTTTGTGGATCTGGAGAAAGCATTTGATAAGGTTATAAGGAAGAAAATGTGGGAACTGTTGCCGGGATATGGTGTGGATGGTCGATTGTTAAGGGCTGTGCAGTCACTCTACTATGACTGTAAAGCCTGTGTGCGGGTAGGGCATGACCTGTCACCCATGTTTAGCGTCCAAGCGGGCGTAAAACAGGGTTGTGTCATGTCTTCCTGGCTGTTCATACTGTATCTCGACAGCTGTTTACAGAAGCTGAAAAATAGCTGTTTGGGTGTGAAATTGGGTGACATAAAAGTTAATTGTCTGCTGTATGCTGATGATGCAGTGCTTATTGCACCATCAGAAGCAGAACTGCAGGCATTAGTCACGTGTATGAAAGAGGAATGTGAAATTAAAGGTCTCCGTTTGAATGCTAATAAAACTAAGGTTCTGGTATTTGAAAAGGACGAAGAGAGAACGAAATGTGAAATATGGGTAAATCAGGAATGTCTAGAACAGGTAAATGAAATTGTATACTTGGGGAGTGCTTTCAGCCGGGATGGAAGATGTGATTTAGATGTGGATAGGCGTGTCGCTGCCGGAAACAAAGTCAATGGTGCCCTGAATGCATTAATAAAAAGGCAAGGCGTGGTGAAGAGTGCACGCCTTGCAATACATAACGCAGTGTTGGTACCGACTTTGTTATATGGCAGCGAAACCTGGGTATGCCAGAAGAAGCATAAAAGCAAGTTGAATGCAGTGGAGATGCGATCTCTTCGTAAAATGTGTGGCGTTACCATAGCCGACCGAAAGCGAAACGAAGAGATTCGCAATATGGCAGGATTGAAAGATGACCTTATCACAAAAATTGATAGGGGCGTACTCCAATGGTTTGGACACGTTGAACGAATGAGTGAAGACCGAATGGTAAAGAAAATATATAGCGCGAAAGTAAATATTAAAAGGTGTCGAGGTAGACCGAGACTAACTTTCGAAGACCATGTGAGCAAATTGCTCGAAGAGGGGAGGGTCAAGAGTACTCGGATACCTAGACGTGCATGTATGAAGAAGTTAATGAACCTGAAAGAAGCGAAAGAGGTATGTAAGGATCGTGACACTTGGCGATCTGTTCTCTCTGGCTACCCTGTTAGGGATTGTGCGTGACGATAAGTAAGTAAGTAAGTAAGTAAGTAGAAAAGGAATCCCATCACGTAGTAAATACGGGCTGGTAGAAAATTTATGGCCGAATAAAGAGATAAAAAAAGAAATAAGAAATATCTACACAAAGGTTGTCAAAAAATCGAATCCAAAGATATGCGTAGAAATATTATTCTCACAGACTAGAGGTTTGCCTTTGTGGCTCCGCGCCGACCAAAAGCTGATTATACACTCCAGCAAATAATATTTTCGTTTTCTCATATTATATTTAAATTTAATAAAGTAGATCCAACGTGGCGTACGTTCCTGCATACACTGGGAATTTTCACAGTGAGTCAATGACGCAGAAAATATACCATACTGTTGGGGATTAGGGTAAAAATAATAGGAAATACGAACAAATGAAGTTAAAACTATAATTTACCACTCGTTTTAGCGGTATAAAGTATTGAGCAGGAGTCTCACTGTTGTTACTATATCAATTGGGCTACTATACTCGTGTTGACAAGTAAGATCGTGTCACTGAGAGAACTGCCCTGTGTTATAATAGTAGTGTTGCTGTTGGTTTATATACTTTTGTGTTATCATGTAATTATGTCCTTCACGTTAAGCCCGTGTGTGATTGTCGCGGTTGGTCGAACTGTATTTGCTCTACACTGAATGTGTAGTGCAGTACGCTGTCTTATTCCTGGTAATAATTGTTTGCGTAAGCAAGAGAGCAAGTTGAACATCAGCTCTCACACATTTATTACTTTTAACAATTAACCTTCACAATAATTTCTAACAGTAAAGAAAGTTTGTTACCAAGTAATATTATTTTATTTTAAATAATTTTGAGATTAATTTATTACAATACAATATAAGGATATTGAATAACATTGTATTTTTATAGTATTATTATATATTTATTAATTCATATTGTGGATGACTGATGAATATATAACCGTTGCGGATGAATGGATGACAATATTGTCAGAACGTTATAATTCTTGCAAGCACGAGAAGAATGACATAATGTATTTAATTAATGTAATTAGTATCGTTTTAATGAAAGTAAAAGTTAATAAATTAAATAATCCAAAGGACCCAAGTCACTCCGTCAGGTCTCATGGTATATTTTTAAATTCAATTAGCCCATGAATACCTATAGAGATAAGAGTTATTCAGTTAACATTGTTCAAAATGCATTATTTATTGGTATAGATAAATCACAGATTATGCTTATTTTACGAGTGTCATGAATTGGTATTCTGTCGAAATCAATCAAGCTATCTAAGCGGCAGAGCGTGTCAAACAAATAAACATTACCTTTCAACTGAGATAGTCAGAAAAAAACAAGGAAATTATTATAAATACAACTAATCACTGTTTGTCATGAGTATAGCAAGCAAAAGAATGAAATAAGTTACCAGCATCTGTAATTCCATCCGATTACAAGAGATGTCTTAACAGTGAAGAAGTTTTGTTGTCCTGTAAATATTATATCCTTTTTCTCATATAAAAGCACGAAATCAAAAACTTTAAAAACCAATTTATTACAGAAGTAATAAATTGGTAAATGTGTAATGATTCCTTATATTTGCGCGAACACTACACATTGATTAAAACAACTTTTATGGATTTTATCGCTTTTATTTTACTTTTAATTACTTTTATTTTTAATTCCTGACGTTTCGGGCGCTTTCCAGCACCCATACGAGTAGTAAGAAAGTGTGACGAAACTATTTAGCAGTGCAACACTTATAAATGCGTATTTTATTGTAGTAATAAAATAATCTTGTATAATAAATGTTTTTAACATATAAAAATGTACATAATGTTAATAAAATAATATATGATAATGAGTATTATAATATCCAAAATTTTTTGTTTCCATTTTCGTGACAACCCCTAGCATCCACGCTGGCTGCGTAATTACCTGCGCGGGTGGCAGCATCGTCTGACATCCAAAGGTGATTTACTCGTATAACCGTAGACTTTTTTACGTCTCATTGCGAGTAAAGAGTTACTTACTCAAACATTTGTTGCACTAGAACAATCCATACTGGTATACTGCATATCAGTGTGGGGCTCAGCTGCTAAAACTGCTCTACTGTATATAGGGTAAACAAAAAAGATCAATTAGAACCTGCGTAAAAGAACGCATAGCTGTCGTGAAGCATCAACGTTGCGGGAAGTCTGCAGTTTGCGATCATATCCTAGATGGCCCTAACCAATACATCAGATTTGATAGACCACTAATCCTCGCGAAAGAACACCGATTCCTACCAAGGAATTTACGTAAGGCTATTGAAATTAAAAAAACATCCTAATTTCAATAGAGAAGGAGGCTGGGTACTACCATCTGCTTGGGATCCTATAATCAATAAAATTAAAAGTCAACCCAAGCATACCACTGCAAGACCTCAGGACATAGTCAGTTCATTTTGCATAGATCGGACCATAAACAATAATTAAAAGAGCTGAAGGTACTCCGGGTTTAACAATGACATCGGGACGTCAGTCATCTCAGTCCCCCGTGACCGTGGGTGCTGGAAAGCGCCCGAAACGTCGGGAATTAAAAATAAAAGTAATTAAAAGTAAAATAAACGCGATAAAATCCGTAAAAGTAGTTTTAATCAATGGTCAATGTATTACAGGAGTAAAAAATCGAATATAAGTTGTAGTGTAGTGACGAGCCTAGGGCTACCGAAGTCCAATTCCCCGGTCGAGCCTTAAGCCGATTACGCGAGATATTAACCAAAGTGGACTCTATATTGGAAATGCTTCTACGTTTACATAAAATGGCGACTATAGCACGCGGTTTCCTATACAATGCACTCGCTCTTCCCTAAAACGAACTATTATTTGCCAAATCTATGAAAGGAATCCTGCTTGATTAGGAGAAAACAAATTGGAGTGGATTAACTATTAAACACAATTATATCAAGCAGGAACTATTATTAAGAATGTTCACTCACCGGGGTGTTTCTTCTATGCTGCTTGGGCACTATATAGCTGCGACTTCTGGAAGATACTCTGGGTAGACTCTCTGGGGCCCCAGAGATACGTCGGGAGAGAGGCGGTGTGGTTCCAACGACGAGCGCGGCGGGAAGAGACTGCGCGTCGGCCACGCGTGCTTTTTATTCCTTTGGTTGTGATGATTACGTGATATTCTAGAATCATCTTCTTTCCCCTCCCACCCCACCACCCCGATGTGTCGATAGGAGGGTATGAATGATATCGTTTGGAAAGGGATAAACGATTTGGCAAGCCTACCGTCAAACAAATAAATACGAATGGTTTTCCGCGCAACCAAGTTGTATGGTTAAATTAAATTAGGAAATGAAATTTAACTATACAACTTGTATTCGATATGTTTGGTTATTTTTTTTATTACCGTATTATTACTATTTTGCGCCAAAAATCCGCCATTTTGTTTATTTAAAAAACCTATCTAAGAACACTTTTTTAAAGGACAGGGTGACAAACGAGCACACAGTCCACCTAATGGTAAGTGGTTGCTGCGGCCCATAAACATCTACATCTATGCTCCATTGCAAATCAAAATGCAGATGCGTTGTCACCCGTGAGGACTAAGACGGAATGCCTCATTTCCAGTAAAAAGGGTCTCCGGTTCTCTACACTCACCATACGAAACACAGCAGCATTATGCTATTATTTCACGCTGGTATTCTGTGAGAGCGTGGTCCTTCCCCGGTCGAGCCGACTCACTCGTGCCACAACTATACTACTAATATAACTGCAGCATGGCTCTACCACGTATATTATAACTTAAGTTATTAAAACTAATAAAACGACACCTTAATTGTCGAAATCCATCCAGCCGTTTGGAAGACACTATATAATAAAGAACTTTACAAACATACAAGATGGCGCGTAAAACACAACCCTTCCTTGGCAGTTGGTTGAAAAGAAACAAAGGGAAATATAACTTTAATATTTTTCTGTTCTCACACAGAATAGAGACAAGGACTATACAAATATTTATATAAGCGAAATCTCGTAACGTGTTTCTGTGCTGATACGATGTGTAATTGACTGTGAGCTCTGTGTGCCTAGCAATCGATTGCAACGCAATCAGAAGCGATCTTTCAAATTTTCACTAAAATTACTTACCGAGAAATCTTGATCGAACTGGTCACGATTTATTCTGTTTAACAAATTATTTGGACCTCTTTTTGTCTTTACTTAAATATCATAAACAATAATTTAGTGTTATAAAAAATAACTGGTAAAAGGTAGTGACAGTGTAAGAACTTCTACCACCCCATATCGTCATGTTACTTACTTACTTACTTATCGTCACGCACAATCCCTAACGGGGTAGCCAGAGAGAACAGATCGCCAAGTGTCATGATCCTTACATACCTCTTTCGCTTCTTTCAGGTTCATTAACTTCTTCATACATGCACGTCTAGGTATCCGAGTACTCTTGACCCTCCCCTCTTCGAGCAATTTGCTCACATGGTCTTCGAAAGTTAGTCTCGGTCTACCTCGACACCTTTTAATATTTACTTTCGCTCTATATATTTTCTTCACCATTCGGTCTTCACTCATTCGTTCAACGTGCCCAAACCATTGGAGTACGCCCCTATCAATTTTTGTGATAAGGTCATCTTTCAATCCTGCCGTATTGCGAATCTCTTCGTTTCGCTTTCGGTCGGCTATGGTAACGCCACACATTTTACGAAGAGATCGCATCTCCACTGCATTCAACTTGCTTTTATACTTCTTCTGGCATACCCAGGTTTCGCTGCCATATAACAAAGTCGGTACCAACACTGCGTTATGTATTGCAAGACGCGCACTCTTCACCACGCCTCGCCTTTTTACTAATGCATTCAGGGCACCATTGACTTTGTTTCCGACAGCGACACGCCTATCCACATCTAAATCATCTTCCATCCCGGCTGAAAGCACTCCCCAAGTATACAATTTCATTTACCTGTTCTATATATTCCTGATTTACCCATATCTCACATTTCGTTCTCTCTTCGTCCTTTTCAAATACCAGAACCTTAGTTTTATTAGCATTCAAACGGAGACCTTTAATTTCACATTCCTCTTTCATACACGTGACTAATGCCTGCAGTTCTGCTTCTGATGGTGCAATAAGCACTGCATCATCAGCATACAGCAGACAATTAACTTTTATGTCACCCAATTTCACACCCAAACAGCTATTTTTCAGCTTCTGTAAACAGCTGTCGAGATACAGTATGAACAGCCAGGAAGACATGACACAACCCTGTTTTACGCCCACTTGGACGCTAAACATGAGTGACAGGTCATGCCCTACCCGCACACAGGCTTTACAGTCATAGTAAAGTGACTGCACAGCCCTTAACAGTCGACCATCCTCACCATATCCCGGCAACAGTTCCCACATTTTCTTCCTTATAACCTTATCAAATGCTTTCTCCAGATCCACAAAAGCACAGAAAATCCTCTGGTTAACACTCAGATGCTTCTCCGTGATCATGCGGAGAGAAAACATTTGACCCGTGCATCCTCATCCAGGTCTAAATCCGCATTGTGCCTCCCATAAGAATCTTTCCGATTTCTCTTGCATCCTACGTGTCAAAACCTTCGAGTTAACTTTACTTGCTAAACTGGTCAAGTTGATCGCCCGATAGACCCCGCAGTCAAAATGTGAACCTTTACCTTTATATAAAGGCGCAATGACCGCGGATCGCCAATCATCCGGGACATCTCCCGTCCGCCAGCACAAATTGCACAGCAGACGAAAGCTGTCCCAGACGCGAGGCCCACCGTACTTGACCATTTCAACAGTAACTCTGTCTGGTCCCGCAGCCTTACCACATTTCAAACTTCAAATCGCACGTTCAATCTCTTTCATGCTGATGACCTCAGTGTCACCGAGGTCCGTGTCTGGCGTGCCAGTCACGGCGTCACCCCCGGATCCTTCACTAAGATCATGACACGCATATATTTCTCTATAAAATTCACTCCATCGCTGCATGACGTCCGATTTTTCTGAGAGGATGTCATTGATTCTCGAAAGCACTTTGTTCATTCTTAAGGCTGTCACACCACTCCGGGACCCTCCAACCTCTTTCCAGAAGAGTTTGGAGTTTTCCCTAAAGTTGTGCGACTACCTCTCGTCCGCATCTATTCTACACCTTTCACGTACTCCCTCAATCAATGTTTTCGCATGAACTTTCTGCAGCTTGTATTTTTCTTTCATCTTCTCTCTCATATGCTCATCGTTACTAGAGGCTAAGTAGTCTAACCATGCTTTTTTCTTCTTTTTTACAGCTTCTCTCACTTCATCATTCCACCATGCATCTCTTCTTTTACTACAACCTCTTTTTGTCGTTCCACATACTTCTTTCGCTGCACTTACCATTCCATCCCTAAGGTTCTGCCATGTTCTCTCTACACATTCTTTCCTGCCATCGATGGTGTCAAGCTTTTCGGCTACCCTCGTGTGATATTTGTCCCTAGTATCCGCTTCCTGAAGCTTCCAGCTTCGGATGCGACAAACCGACTGTGGTTATGTTACTGTCGTCCTGTAGCGCCAACCCGCGAACAAACCCCTAAATCTACTAATTACTAGATATTGATCCGTTCCCAGGTCAGCACCCCTGAACACTCGTGTATCCATTACCTGTTTTCGCAGTCGGTCATCCACCAGGAACAAATCAATCATACTTCTCTCATTCTTTCTTTCTCTAGTGTACATTTGCATTTTCCTGTGATTAAACATAGTGTTTGTCACAAGAAGACCCTTTTCCTTGCATACAGCCAGTATAGCCAGCCAGCATCATTAACCATTTTATCGCCAAACTTTCCAAGCACCGACTCGTATCCTGGTCGAGCGATACCTACCCATCCATTCAAATCACCACATACAACAGTTCTTTCGTTTCCCTTAACCAAATCTAGAACTTCTCTTACATTCTCATAAAACTCCTCCAGCTCAGCCCTGGACGACGAAGCTACCGGCGCATAAACAGCCAAAAGGAATAACTTCGTCAGTCCCATTTTGAAGCGAACCCAGAGAAGTCTTGAGTTCACAACCTTGTATTCAGTCATAAGATCGACCAACCGGGACGACAACAGCACTCCCACTCCCTGGCAGGCGTTCTCGCTTTCCGGGACTCCGGACCATATAGCTAACGTCCCGCCAGGGAGCTCTTCAGTACCACTGCCTTTCCGTTTGGTCTCCGACATACACACGACATCTAATTCTCTTTCTTTCATTATTTCGATCAACTCATCGTCTTATCTCTCATGCCCCCCCTAACATTCCACGTGCCAACTCTGCACTCCGTCCTCCACCTTCCGCCGTGTCGGGCTGTTCGTGACGGGTGGCGGTCCCCATCGCCGCTTTGCGCGCTGCATTCCACACCAACGGGGACGAGCTGGTGTGCGTCGCCTTGGGGGGACGCCCTAACCCTCGTTTGCATGGGTGCGCAGCTGTGTAGAATTGCAGCCCTGAAAAGGGCTGGCAGCGATCGCGACGAGCACGCTTCTACAATGACCCCCATGTATGTCATGTTGGTGCCATAAAAGGTGGTAGAACCTAATTGAAACAGGATGGCAGAAGCATCCTCCTGATAATAATTTCAATTGTAAAAACCCACCTCCTGCCAAGTTTGGTAAATGGTAACTATCGCAAAAGTCCCCTATATGAGACGCTATGTTCAGCAGTAGACTTATTTACGCTGCAATTGATGGTGAATAAAAAATAACTTTCATAAAAACATTAGTATTGACGGACTCGTTTGAAACAGTCTGTTTGACGCGTATTTTATGCACGCTTGAACAAAATGATTAACAGCCTTTTCTCCGGTGTGGATGAGACACGAGCATATAACGAACATATAATAATAGGACGTACCTGTAAACATATATACCTTTAAAAGCACGATTGCCATGCCTAATCGCAAAGTGTGTACCCTCCGTATTAACTTTCTGATGATATCGTGTAATACATTCTAAAAGCACGTCATTTCTTGTGATAAATGGCTTAGCCTTCTATTCTTAGCCAACGGGCAGAGGCAAGACCCGGCAGTACAGACAAATTCCGACCGGAAGACCGTATGGAAGGTGAAGAAGTTCCACGGGAGGTTCTACAAGGCTCTTCATGAATCTTTCGTAGACACAGTTGCCTCCCTCCATTGGCTACGTTTTGGTGACCTCTTTGGTAAAACTGAGGGTTTGTCTGTGCGATACAGGATCAGGTTATTAAGACAAGCAATTATAGGAGATACATCTTAAGGGATGTCACCGTCGGTATTTGTCGAGCTTTTTGCCATCCCGGTCGCTAAGTCATGACATCTCCGGTTGTTCGGCGCTTTCTAACTCTGAGTGCTTGCACAAGCACAACCTAGTAGCCAAAATTCTACACCAGGAGCTCGCTCTCTAGACCGCTTGTTCTAGTCGTCTTGCTGGACCGGAAATTGACATATTACAAGTACACAGCCACTATATCAGGGTGACAGTCAACTTATTCGTCTAGTGGTTATCTACACTAATACAATAAAGTGGAAGAGTTTTTTTTTTGGGTTTTTATAAACACGCTAATCTGCGGAACTACAAGCACGATTTAAATTTTTATTGTAAACTATAGCCTGATACATGAGATATAGTATCGATTATCCGCCATTAGGCTAAATTTCACAGCTAAGATTAATATTGATTTTTTTAGCAAGGCAGAAGAAAAAGTACTGTCGAACAGCTTTACCCGCGTACGCTTGTTTAATGGTTAACGATACGTTAATGCAATGTTATATATAATTATCCTTATACATAAGCCACAATAAGGTATTGTGACAAAAAGTTATTGAAACCTAAAAAGCGATTTATGAGAGTTATTATTAGGCATGGGATATTAGTCATTACTAACGAAAGTTGCTTCGTCATCAAGAACAACTTTATGAAGACAAACTTTGCGCTTTATAGCATGTAATTTGGATCGCATAATTTAAGAGATAATGAAAAATTAAAATAATAATAACACTCGGCTCACTGCGTGAACGACGCATAAGCCCTAGCCATCCGATGAGAACCGCGAAACTAGTGGGCGCTTTGCCGGCGAATGGAAAAGCGTCCAGTGTCTCTATGAGCGAGGTGTCATGTCGCGCGGCTTAAATGCGTGATAATCGCGGGTTTAATCGCGGAGCATAGCTAGTTACTAATATTATATAGTTGTGTTCACTATATTACAAGTCATAGACTGCATTAAACATCGTTCCCTATTACTCGGATCCTATTACTTCTAACTATCCTCCTAATATTATTACTCCTAATCCTTCGTTGTCCGTCCGTTCGACCGTGGGTCAGTCTGTCAGCGGGCTGTATCTCATGATCCGTAATAGGTAGATAGTTGAAATTTTCACAGAATGTATATTTCTGTTGCCGCTTTAAAAATATATATTAAAAAATATACTAAGAATTGAAGAGGGCTCCCCTACTAGAAACGTATTTTAAAAAATAAGCCATTGCATCACATGCCGGGCGCATATAGCCGAGAAAGAGTATTTTTAAACGTTACTTCTACAGTAATTGTAGATTAGATGAAGCGATTTATATTATTTGATTAGATAGATAAGATCAAAAGCTACATACTTGCATACGTACATAAACATATATATACCTGTCAAAAATTACTCTCCTTTTAGGCTCCAACGCAGTTAGGTAAAAAAGAAAATTATTTTGTGTATGCAATAATTACACTTTGCAATAAATAAATTTTACAATGATTTAATTATTTACAATCACTAAACCTATAAGAAATAATAACCAATTAAAAAACTAAGCTTCTAAAGCCAGGGCTTTAATTCGTCGATACACAATGACTTAGCACCATCATAACCGTAAAGTAACGACTAGAATGTAGTCTAAATTAATTACATTTAAAGTATATATTCCCTTTTTTAAATAAGGTGTGAATTAAAAAAAGTCTGAACCACTTCAGAATTGACTAGAATGCGAGTATTACGTAAAACAAAACATAAATAGTCAAATTGATAAAAAAGATTGTTCCAGTTTTGGAATTGTCTAATAGTCGAAAATTATATTCGGTTATGTACACAATTGTCTGAAAACCAGATATAAGGCCGCCTAATGTACTGATTTAAAATTGAAATTCGTAATTCATTCTGTATTTCGTATACAAGTAAATAAAAAAATAAATACATAATATTATAGAAATTTATCTTTGTGTATTTATACATATATTTATGTATTATAATTAGATACTTTATGAACAAAGCAAAATCCATTTTGCTGTATTATAAAAAGGTGAAGGTGCGTTACCAGGGAACGTGTATAGCATTAAGAAGATTGTTCTTCCGCCGAGATTGGAAGCGATTGTTCCGGTTAGTCTTCCTCGAAACGCTGGGCAAGCTCACCGTTGTGTACTTGTGGAAAGGGTAAACAATGACCTTCTATGGAAAGTTGCTCGAACCTTGGTCAGGATCACTGACATCTCAGGAGTACGTGTGCTGAACCTTTGCGACCGGGAACAGATTATAGAAAAAGGCACACTGATTGCTACTTGTGAGGAAGTGGATTGGTTACGTCGGTGCCAATATATATCGAGTGGGACCCCCAGCAAGGATGCAGAAACGAGAGTGACCACACTTTTGGAAGACTGTCGCAGTGTTCTCTCCCCGAACGAATTGGTCAAGGCGAAGAAGTTGTTACTCAAGTACGCCGATGTATTCTCATCAAACGATGCTGACATAGGAAAGACTGGCTTAGTTCAACACAAAATAAACACAGGAGAAGAATTGCCTATCCGTCAGCGGCCAAGAAGATTGCCGGTAGCACGTGAAAAGGAAGTGGAAGCCATGATTGAAGGAATGGTGAAGGATGGTGTTATTGAACCTTCCTCTAGTCCATGGTGTTCACCAGTGATGCTGGCGAAGAAGAAGGATGGCAGCATGCGGTTTTGTGTTGACTACCGCCGTCTGAACGACGTAACGAAGAAGGACAGCTATCCCTTGCCAAGAATTGATGACACGCTGGACATGCTTACAGGAGTAAAGTGGTTTAGCACGCTGGATCTAAAAAGTGGCTACTGGCAAGTTGAAATTGACCCTAAGGACAAGGAGAAAACTGCGTTCTCGACGGGAAAGGGTCTGTGGCAATTTAAAGTAATGCCGTTTGGGTTGTGCAATGCTCCAGCAACGTTTGAAAGGCTGATGGAACTTGTACTTACCGGGCTAATTGGCGATGCCTGTCTGGTCTACTTGGATGACATCATCATCGTAGGCCGTACGTTTGAGGAACACCTTCAAAACGTGGAACGCGTGCTCATGAAGATTCAGAGTGCCAACCTCAAGTTGAGCCCGAAGAAATGTTCACTATTCCAACGGCAAGTTAACTTTTTGGGGTATGTAGTATCGGAAGAAGGCATCGGCACAGATCCAGAGAAAATCGCCGCTGTCAAGGATTGGCCGGTTCCAAAAGACAAGACGCAGGTTAGAGCATTTTTGGGTTTGTGCTCCTATTACCGGCGATTTGCGAGGAACTTTGCAGATATAGCCAAACCTCTGCACAAGCTAACCGAGGAGAAGCGACATTTCTGCTGGGATGAAAGTTGTAATATCGCATTCCAGGAACTCAAGGACCGTCTGTGCAAAACACCTATTTTGGGATACCCTGATGCAAGCAAAGAATTTGTAGTTGACACAGACGCAAGTGATATAGGACTTGGCGGTGTGTTGTCTCAACGGAATGGTGACCAAGAGGTCGTGATAGCGTACTTCAGCAAGTCGTTGTCAAAACCGGAAAGGAACTATTGTGTCACAAGACGCGAATTGCTCGCTGTGGTGAAGTCGTTACAGCATTTTAGCAAATATCTTCTGGGATGAAAATTTCACTTACGAACTGACCATGCTGCACTAAAATGGCTATTGCAGTTTAAAAACCCAGAAGGACAAGTTGCGAGGTGGATTGAACTACTGCAGGAATACGACTTTGAGATCGAACATCGCAGCGGAAAATCTCCCGGCAACGCAGATGCATTGTCAAGAGGACCTTGTCCTGAAGATTGCAACCATTGTACTAGGCAAGAGAGTAAGGAAGAGGTATCCGTGAGGATGCTCAGGACGGACCACCTCAGCAACGAATGGAAGGACAGCTTACAACATGCACAGCAGGAAGATCCGGACATCAAGCCGATTCTGGAATGGATAAAGGCCAGTGCTCCCAAGCCTAAGTAGAGCGACGTCTCAGCAATGAGTTCGACCACTAAAAGCTATTGGGCCCAGTGGGACAGCTTGCTGCTTCAGGATGGAGTTCTGTGCCGTAAATGGGAAAATGTTAGGGGAGACAGCTGTCATTTGCAAATGGTTATCCCTGAAGCTAAAGTACCGGATGTTCTACAGCTGTACCATAATGATTGTTCCGGAGGCCATCTGGGAGTTAAACGAACTCTACTGAAGATCCGAGAACGGTTTTATTGGGTCCACTGTCGAAACGATGTCGAGGACTGGTGTCGCAAATGTACAAGTTGTGCGGCTGTAAAGGGACCTCAGACTCGTAGTAGAGGTGCATTGAAGTTGTACAATGTTGGTGCACCATGGGAGAGAATAGCCATTGACGTGGCGGGGCCGTTTCCGGAGAGTGAAAGCGGTAACAAGTATTTCATGGTTGTGATGGATTACTTCACTAAGTAGCCAGAAGTCTTCGCTATTCCAAATCAAGAAGCTTCAACGGTTGCTGATAAGCTAGTTCATGAAGTCTTCTGTCGTTTTGGTGTACCTTTAGAGATTCACAGCGATTAAGGAAGGAATTTCGAGTCTCAAATATTCCAGGAAACTTGCCGAGTTATGGGTACTCATAAAACACGAACGGCTTCTTATCACCCGCAATCTGATGAAATGGTAGAACGATTTAATCAGACATTGGAGAGGTACCTAGCAAAAGTTGTAGACAATCGGCAACGAGATTGGGATAAGCACATACAACCGTTTTTGTTGTCATATTGAAGTTCTGTTCACGAAAGTACAGCAGTAACTCCAGCTTTCGCAAACTTTGGAAGAGAATTACGGCTGCCTGCAGATCTGATCACCGGGATACCACCTGATGCCCCACGCAGTATAACCGATTATGCAAATGACTTGCGGAACAAAATGAATGACATTTATGAGCACGTCAGACAATCGGGCCAGCAAATATCTGAGAAAATGAAAACCCGGTACGACCGCAAAATGAACAATAAAGGGTTCAACGAAGGTTCATTAGTGTGGTTGCACAATCCAGTCCACAGCAAAGGGAAATCTCCTAAGCTTCAAGCTAAATGGGACGGCCCGTACCGGATTGTAACCAAGATCAACGATGTGACTTACCGGATACAGAAAGGCGCAAGAGGGAATCCTAAGATCGTCCATGTGGATCGCTTGGCGCGTTATTATGGGACCGATAATGCTCGGGACGAGCATGTCTTAGGAAGGGGCAGTGTTGCGTGTAAGTCAACTAGTGCCATCTAGTGTCAGGAACGAGAGCGAGGGGAGCTTTGCAGAGAATGACATCACAAATCTCTCAACCGACAGCGCCATCCGAAGAACTAAGTTTCTGGAAAGTCTGCACTCGCACACTCGTCCCTTTGCGCGCATTTGCTTGAATGTTCGGGATGCTTCTTTGCTAATTTAAATAAATAGGCGCTGCAAGATGCGATCGAGCCAGTGTTGATTTGGCGAAACAAGCGAAGCTTCGGAGCGGAAAAAAGTGAATTAGTGTGTTTAATTATTATTGTTTTAAGTTTTAATTTGTGTAAAGTAAATTAAAGTGTTAATTTAGGTAATTTTATCGGCAATTTTTATTGTCACGAACCTCAAGCTCGTAACAGTATTTTTGGGTTAAAGTGCTCTGGGTGGGTACGGTCAAATTTGACCTCTTGAATTTTGACGGAATATCGAAATTGGTTAATCCGCATTCTTCAATTATCAAATTTTCTAAACAACTGTCCATATATAGGTTGAACAGCCACAACGAAGCCACACAGCCCTGTCTGACACCTTTATGGATGCCAAAACAGTCCGAGTAGACTCGTCTCCTCACTCATAAACGTGCTTTCAAAATATTCCTACCATCTCTTTAAACTCAAAACTTCGTCATTCAGAATATAGCCATTCTCGTCTCTTATAGCATTCATCATATTTCATCTTATCTTATTCATTATAAGCTGCATTGAATGTCCCCTGTCAGTTCTTACGAGTTTTAAGAACATTTTAATATTTACCTGGAAGTTATCAGATATTCCTCTATTATTCTTATCCGTTCTTTCTTGATTTTTGCTTTCAACTAGTTCTTTTACTCTCTTATTTAGATGTCTAAAGACTGCCTTTTTCCTTTCGATATCATCATTCGTAACCCCATCCTTACCATTTTCAAAACTGCTCTCGGATATAAGTGGGTTTAGACATGTCTGGGGCGTAGATCCACAGCACAAACGATCTTTAAGCCCACTTTCAATCGTATCGATAGCAGTCTTGGGCTTACACATTCATACTCTTTCACACATTGGCTCCGTGACAGATGGCGAACCTCGTCGCCAATTTTCCTCTCGGAGATTCTTCGCATCCCTGCCTCACAAAGGGGTGCTGGGAACTCGGGGCCAAATCTTTTATTTGGTGCCTCATATGCGAAATGTAGGGTGGTATATTTGACACTGCGACCACGGGGAGGAGCCAAGTTTGTGCTATCGGCTTGTCGCTCATTTAGCATCACCCGGGGGATACGTGTAGGTTGGGCCTAGGATTAGGTGGTGGAAGCCTACGGACGCGAGCAACTTATCCCCCTATGTTAACTCCCGTATGTTAAATTCTATCAAGCCGTTTTGACTACAGAATACGCGAAAAAATAAACATACATACATTTACTCAAAAATATAACCCCCCACCCCTTCTGGAGCGTATTGAGCGTATTTAAACTGTAGAAGGATTACTAATTATTAATACTATTAATTAGTAACTTTTAGTTAAAAATTAAAATATAAGATTCCGTAAAAACTAGTATTATTTCAATGTGTAGTGTTCGCGTAAATATAAGAAATCATTAATTAAAAGTACGCTTAAATTCTCAAGAAACTTGTAAACTCAGCAAGTAAATTAATTTGAATATTTCACCAGCTTACAGCTTCCACAAGAATTTTTTTAACTTAAATTCTGCAAGAAATCGTTTAGAGTCGGAAAGTTGGCGGTGTTTCACCGCCGTGCCTCGTAAAGAATGTTAGGCCGTTGATACTAGGCCTGGTCCCTCTCCGGTCAATGCTGTTGTAGCAGCCAGACTAATCAACCCTAAACGGGAATAAATAATATATACTCTGCTGCTACCATAACGCGGAAAGCGAAGATAAAAAAAACACATTTATTTCCTAACTATCCCTGGCTACTGAGATACTGCGGACTGCATATAGATAATTTGACGTTCTTATAAAGAAACAAGAAGCAGCCGCAAATATCATTCAGCGCCACATCGACTTCACACGCCGCTATCGTCACGTATCCGTCGACCAATTGTGAGCCGTTTCTTCAACGCCGTAGCTCGCTTCTTTGTGTTGTTCCGGAGCTGTATCCCACGCCGCCGCCGCTCATCGACTACGCGCGCGCATTTTTGTTTTGTGCCCGAAGCAAATATGGGCTACCCTCCGGAAAGCGGGAGAGGGAGGCGGTGAATGCTCATAGCATACCACGCAGCCGGCTGCGTGGGAATGTGGAGACTTTTACCCACTAAACACCGCCTTTTAGGAATTGGCTTACGCGCGCGCACCGATTGGCATGTCTTTTATAGCCCGGTCCAGCGACGTAGCTTCGTGAACACCACACGAGTCTCACGCCGGAAAACAAAACGTACATAATATATTTTGGTTAATTTTCATTGGTCATAATATAAGCATTATAATTGGCTAGGTAAAATAAAAAATGTTACCATTGGTAAACCAAAAACGTAGCCGGCGATATAAATATAAGCAAGGTTGATGTAAATATAAATGGTAAATATAAGCAAGGTTGGTGTAAATATAAAAAAAAAGTAATGGGGGATAGGTCGCTCGCGTCCGTAGGCTTCGACCACCTAATCCTAGGCCCACCCTACACGTTTCCCCCGGGTGGTGCTAAAAGAGCGACAAAGCCGAAAGAACAGACTCGGCTACTCGCCGTGTGGTAGCGGCGTAAAATATGCCACGCCCTAGTTTTCGCACCATGAGGCAAAAAGTAAAAGAAATGGCCCCGAGTTCCCGGCGCCCCTTTAATGGGGCAGGGGTGCGAAGAATCTCCGGGAGGAAAACCGGCGACGAGGCTCGCCACCCGTCACGTTCTGTCTCCCAGAGAGGCGAAAAGTGGATTGCAGAGGCCCGTCTGGCTACGTTGAATGTATGTGGGGCAATGAATGATAAAATGGATGAAGTATGCGATATGATGTATGATAGAGGAATAGATGTATTATGTGTAAATGAGACGAAAAGGAAGGGGAAGGATGTCACTGCACTTGGCATGTATACCGCATACTGGTCTGGTGTAGACGATATCGAGCGGGCATGCCAGGGAGTAGGAATCATACTTTCAGAACGAATGGGCCAATGTGTGAAAGAGTATGAATGTGTAAGCCCAAGACTGCTATGGATACGAATGAAAGTGGGCTTAAAGAAGTTGTTTGTGTTAGGGGTCTACGCCCCAGACATGTCTAAGCCCACTTATATCCGGGAGCAGTTTTGGGAAATGGTAAGGATGGTGCTAATGAAGTGTAAGGGAAATGAAAATATTATTATGCTAGGAGATTTTAATGGAAGGCTTGGTTATGAAAGGATATTGGGAACGTTTGGTGATGAAAGTATAAATGAGAATGGTGAAAGCCTCCTCACCGTATGTGTGGAAAGGAATCTTTTTGTGACGAACACTTTCTTTCGTCATAAGAAGATTCACATGTATACTTGGGAAAGAGGTGATGATAGAAGCATGATAGATTTCATAACTGTGGATGAAAGAATGAGGAGCGCAGTGGTGGATACAAGGGTTTACCGGGGGTCCAACGTAGGGACGGGGCACTACCTGGTCTTATGCCGAATTAGGGGTTTATTCAGACGTTGGCGGCATAGGACATCTGTGTCTACCACTGCGTTACAGCGTATAAGAATTGAGAGGTTACAAGATGAAGATGTGAAAGACAAGTACAAATGCAGACTGAGAGAAAATATAAGTAATTTGGATGAGTTGTGTGTGAATGAGTTAGACTTGGAGAATGTGTGGCATAATGTTAAGAAAGGTTTAGTGGATGCAGCTACCGAAGTATGTGGTGTTAGTAAGAGAATGAATGAAAGGAAAGACAATACGTTATGGTGGGATGACGAGGTACGTATGGAAGTTGAAGCAAAGAAGAGAGCATGGCTAGATTTACTAGCGACCAAAGCTGGTAACTCTGGCGGTAAGAATGATGAGAATGAAAGAAAAAAGGCAGAGTTTAAACATTTAAATAAGAGAGTAAAAGAATTAGTTGAAAGGAAAAAGCAAGAAAGAACGGATAGGAATGATAGAAGAATATCGGATAACTTCCAGGCAAATATTAAAATGTTCTGGAAACTCGTAAGAAATACCAGGGGACTTTCAAAACAGCCTAGATTGAATACGATACGAGACGAGAATGACTGTATCCTGAATGATGAAGTGTTGAGTCTAAAGAGATGGAAGGAATATTTTGAAAGCGAATTTATGAGTGAGGAGAAGTATGAACTAAATGAAATAGAAATTCCGAAAGAAGATGAAAGAGATAGGGAGATAAGTATGGATGAAATAATGAAAGCAATGAAAAGTATGAAAGTAGGTAAGGCAGCCGGATATGATAGAGTTTCACTCGAAATGCTAAGGGCTGGAGAGGACGTGGTGGCAGGCCTGCTGCACACCTTGTTTAATTTATGTTGGAACTAAAGCGGGTACCGGGAGACTGGTGCAAAGCCGTGATAGTCCCAATATATAAGGGAAAAGGGTCACAGCAGGACTGTAAAAACTACCGTGGTATCAGCCTTCTTAGCATTGTGGAAAAACTGTATGCTAAGGTACTAATTGAAAGAGTTATGAAAGAAACTGATGAAAAAATTTGGGATGTGCAAGCGGGATTTAGAAAGGGAATGGGGTGTACAGATCAAGTCTTTTCCATGCGCATGATCGCGGAGAAGTTTTTGGCGAAAAACCAAAGAGTTTTTTGTGCATTCATGGACTTGGAAAAGGCTTATGACAGAGTGGACAGGGATGTGTTATGGCAAACGCTGAACGCATTTAGGTTGAGCGCTGGTTTGATACAGGCATTAAAGTCTCTGTATAGGGACTCGAGTGCTTGTGTTAGAATCAACGGGGTCTACTCGGACTGGTTTGGCATCCATAAAGGTGTCAGACAGGGCTGTGTAGCTTCCCCGTGGCTGTTAAACCTATTTATGGACAGCTGTTTGGAAAATTTGAAAGTTGAAGAATGCGGGGTAAGAATGGGTGAGTTAACCATCAAATGCCTTTTGTACGCCGATGATCAAGTCATACTTGCGTCGTCGGCGGCCGAGTTGCAAATGATGGTTACATTAATGAACAGGTCATTAAAAGAAAGGGGAATGAAAGTGAACGCAAGTAAGACGAAAGTGATGGTTTTTGAAAGAGATGAAAGCAAAACGGTATGTGAAATAAGAATAGAAGGAGAGTTAATTGAGCAAGTGGATGAGTTCGTATATTTGGGATGTGTATTCAGCAGGGATGGGAGATATGATAAGGACATTGAACGACGAGTGAATGCAGGAAATAAAGTAAATGGGGCTCTACACTCTATTGTGAAAAGTCAGAATGTGTCAAAAAAGGCACGTATGGCAATTCACAGTGCTGTATTAGTCCCTACTTTAACGTATGGTAGTGAAAGTTGGGTGTGGCAGAAGAAGCACGAGAGTAGAATAAATGCGGTAGAAATGCGGTCGCTAAGGAGTATGTTAGGGCTGAATCTGAGTGACAGGATGAGAAACTGTGTGATAAAAGAAGAGTGTGGTTTGCAAGATGATGCGGTGACCAGGATTAAGAAAGGAATGCTTCGGTGGTTTGGTCATGTAGAAAGAATGAATGCGGAAAGACTGACAAAGCAAATATATGTTGCAGAAGTGAATGGAAGAGTCGGAAAGGGACGTCCTAGGCGGAAGTTTGTCTACCAAATTGGCGATATACTAAAAATGGGCCAAATTAAGAGTACCCTTAACCGACGAGCATGTATGCGTAGGTATATGAATGTGGAAGAGGCGAGAAAGGTATGTCAGGATCGTGCTAAATGGAAGTCTGTAGTCTCTGCCTACCCCTCTGGGTGACAGGCGTGAGTGTTTATGTATGTATGATGTAAATATATTCCATTCCATTCCACATTCCATTCCATATTCATACTCCAATCGGACTTACATAAACAGTCGTTTCATTTCTCCACCTTAAAATCACTCGGAGTCTGTTAATAGTGGACCGTTCATCTCCACTATTACAGTGGTGACCCCATACGAGCACCAAGAAGGAACACCCTGCAACGTACCACTATTACAGTGGTGACCCGTACGAACACCGCGAAGGAAACACGTGGCGAACACCGAGAAGGAAGACTTCAGTATACATAAAATCAGTGTAATCAAGCCGTCGTTATGGAGCAAGAGGTGAACACATATACATCCATTGTCGAAGAAATTCGGAAGTTATCACACGAAGTCGCTGCACTCAAAGCTTCCCAGCATCACACCTTTTACCAGCAACAGTACAACCAGCGCAATCAGCAACACCGAAGATCACCTTTTCGTCGCAACCGCTCTGCAAGTAGAAGTCGAATAAGCTCAACATCAAGATCCCCTTACTGCTACTATCATCGACGTTTCGGATTCGAGGCAAGAAAATGCACAGAATCGTGTACATTCAAAAATCAAAATACGAAGGCGCTCGAACTAACTAGTACGCTCAATGCGATGGGATCCAGCGTAACAGCAAAGTCCTACCGTCTTTTCGTCACCGATAAAAAAGCAAGCTTACTTTCCTTATCGACACCGGAGCAAATATCTCAGTGTTACCGCCAAAGCAAGGACAGAAGTTGAAGCCACTGGATTTTCAACTCTATGCAGCAAACAATACGGTGATTCCAACATATGGAGAAAAAACAATGAAACTTGATTTAAACCTACGCCGACCATTGAAATGGAGATTTATCGTCGCTAAAGTCAGCAAACCAATTATCGGTGCTGATTTTCTTCAACATCACCAGTTGATCGTCGACATCAAAAATAGAAGAATCATCGACGGGAAAACCAATCTCGCATCTCATTCTTTTGTACAAGCAACCAATCTGCCCACAATAAGAAGCATAGATGTTCAACAACCGTATCACAAGATCCTCGAAGAATACTCTGGTATCACAAGAATAACTTCAATGAAATTAACACCGAAGAACGACGTTGAGCATTTAGTCGACACCAATGGACCACCAATTCATTACCGTGCACGTCCAGTCGCACCACACCTATACGAGCAAGTTTGAAAGGAATTCGAAAACATGATTGAGCAAGGAATATGCCGTCCAACCAAAAGCCCTTGGTCATCACCACTTCACATTGTACCAAAGAAGAACGGAGAATTACGAGTTTGTGGAGATTACAGAAGACTGAATTCTATTACCACTCCTGACCGCTACCCAATACCGCGAGTCAGGGATTTCACTCATCAACTAGCAGACAAGACTATATTCTCCACCATCGATCTCAACCCAGCCTACCAACAAATAAGAGTACGCGATGAAGACATAGAGAAGACAGCAAAAATTACCCCAATGGGATTATTCGAATTCCCAAGAATGATCCCAGGATTAAAGAACGGAGGTCAAACTTTCCAAAGATTCATACACGAAGTACTTCATGGACTGGATTTCGTTTTCGCATTTATTGATGATCTCCTTGTTGCAAGCCCTGATAAAGAAACGCACGAAACTTATCTACACATCGTGCTACAGCGATTAGAAGACAACGGAATCACAATCAACCCTTCGAAATGCATATTTGGACAGCAAGAAGTTCAATTTATTGGTTTCACCGTCAGCAAGGAAGGAATCAAACCGCCTGCCGAAAAAGTCAGAGCAATCATCAATTATGCAAAACCTAAAACTATCGAAGAGCTAAGGCGTTTTCTTGGGATGATAAATTTTACAGAGAACACATACCTAAAGCCGCTGAAATCCAAGCACCACTTCACGCCTACCTTCACAACACTAAGAAAAAAGATAAAACGTCAATCGCATGGAACGATGAAGCCACGAAGGCATTTGAAGCTTGTAAAATTGCGATCCAAAATGCAGCTTTACTCGCTCACCCATCACACGAAGCAACCCTTGCTATCTTCAGCGACGCATCCGATCTCTCAGCAGGAGCCGTTCTCCAACAATACAGCAATGGCAAATAGCAACCACTTGGCTATTTTTCGAAGAAGTTCTCCGATACTTTACGTAACTACAGTACATTCGACCGTGAGCTACTAGCTATTTACATGGCTATCAAGCACTTCAGAAAAATGTTCGAGGGTCGAAACCTGATCGTTTTTACCAACCACAAGCCATTAACATATGTACTTCCAAAGAAACCATCACTATCGGAAACACCACGAAGAGCAAGACAACTTATTTTCATAAGTGAATTCACGACCGACATACGTCACATCAGTGGAAAGGACAACATAGTCGCCGACGCACTCAGTCGCCTACCAGTCGACAGTGTAACATGCCCTACATCAATCGACTATCATAAGATCGCCGCAGCACAAGACAGAGATAATGACAACATAAAACATTTATCGAAGCAAGGTAACTTGTCCATCAAGCAAGTTACAATGCCAATGACGCATCTACCTATATACTGTGAAGCCTCAACGACAACCATACGATCGTACCTACCAGAAGAATGTCGTCGCGAAGTCTTCAATGCACTGCACAACATCAGTCATCCAGGTGTTAGAACAACAAGAAAACTCATCACTGAAAAATTCTTTTGGCCTTCAATGCAAGTGGATGTTGGCAACTGGCAGAAGCAATGCATTCAATGCCAAAAATGCAAAGTACAAAGGCATACATCAAGTAGTCTAGCTACATTTCCGCCCACGGAGATATTCGAACACCTGCACGTTGACATCTTTGGACCATTACCTACTTCACCGCAAGGACATCGTTACCTCGTAACAATGATCGACAGAACAACAAGATGGCCAGAAGCAATACCCACCGATGATACTTCTGCCGAATCCGTCGCGTAGATTATTTATGAAAATTGGATTACTCGTTTCGGATCACCTAAAACCATCACAACGGATCAATGAAGAAATTTCGAGAGCAACCTATTCCTCAAACTTCTTAAACTATGGGAATACAGAAGACACGTACAACAGCATACCATCCTCAGTCAAACGGAATAATCGAACGATGGCATCGTACATTAAAGACCGCACTCAAAACTCGTTTATCTCAACATACAAAGTGGATTGATGAGCTACCTACGGTGCTACTCGGACTACGAGCAACACCGCGTGCAGACACTAGTCTTAGCGCTGCTCAGCTAACCTACGGCTGCAGCATAAGACTGCCGTGTGACTTATTCAGTTCAGCAGCGTCAAACAAACAAGAAATGGATTACGATTTCGTAACACAACTTCGAGAATCAATCAAAAAAGCCTTATCGTCGAAATGCACCGAAATGTAATCACACAGAAATAATAAATCAGTATTCATTCACCAAGATTTGAAAACATGCAAGCAAGTTTTTGTAAGAAACGACGCAGTGAAAAAACAATTTCAACCTACCTTCGATGGACCGTATAAAGTATTAGAGAGAAATAGCAAGACTTTTAAACTACAAATACCCAGAAGGAAATCTACGATTATTTCGATCGACCGACTAAAGCCTGCCTATATTATTAACGAGGATACTTCAGAGGATTCATCATCATCATCAAAACCACCAGCGAGGAAGATTGAAACTCCATCATCTACATCAACCCAGTTGAAACCTATTTTAAAAACTACGAGATGCGGGTGAGTCGTCAAGCCTCCGGTACGCTTTCGCTAGGGGGAGAGTGATGTAGCAGCCAGACTAATCAACCCTAAACGGGAATAAATAATATATACTCTGCTGCTACCATAACGCGGAAGGCGAAGATAAAAAACACATTTATTTCCTAACTATCCCTGGCTACTGAGATACTGTGGACTGCATATAGATAATTTGACGTTCTTATAAAGAAACAAGAAGCAGCCGCAAATATCATTCAGCGCCACATCGACTTCACACGCCGCTATCGTCACGTATCCGTCGACCAATTGTTAGCCGTTTCTTCAACGCCGCAGCTCGCTTCTTCTTGTTGTTCCGGAGCTGTATTCCACGCCGCCGCCGCTCGCCGACTACGCGCGCGCACCGATCTGCATGTCCTTTATAGCCCGGTCCAGCGACGTAGCTTCGTGAACACCACACGAGTCTCACGCCGGGAAACGAAACGTACATAATAATTGTATATTTTGGTTAATTTTCATTGGTCATAATATAAGCATTATAATAGGCTAGGTAAAATAAAAAATGTTACCATTGGTAAACCAAAAACGTAGCCGGCCATATAAATATAAGCAAGGTTGATGCAAATATATTCCATTCCATTTCATATTCATACTCCAATCGGACTTACATAAACAGTCGTTTCATTTCTCTACCTTAAAACCACTCGGAGTCTGTTAATAGTGGACCGTTCGTCTCCATTATTACACTGTCGTACAGAGAGCGCACTTGTGGTTACACAAACACTCTGGCACTATAATCTTGTCTTTCGCAGATGTCTCCCTAGTCTCCGTTGAGATTGGCCGCCGTGACCAGAACTCGGACTGGAGGGCATCATTAATATGCTTATTTTATTTAGGTTTTTGGAGTTTTTCAAAAAAAATAAAAACCAACTTCAATATGCTTTTTTATGGAATAAGGGTGAAAAACGAGCACAAAGTCCACCTTTTTTATAGAAAAAAAAAATGATTATGAGAGAAGTGAAGTTGTACGAGGAAGATACCTTCTAGCAAAACGCACAGCGGTGGACCGCCAAGCATCCAAATAGTGAGCATGGTTTCGTGAGTTTTGAAGCGATGTGCGTTCGTGAAATTTGGCGGCTGAAACTAATCCCAAAGATTCCTCAGAAAACTCCCCGCGGTATAAGCCAAAGAAAACGCAAAGGGATGCAACATCCCTACGCAGAGCCATTGAATCTAGCCGATCAGAAAGAACTCGGACATTGACGATTCGAGCTGCTCTGCGCTGGAAGTGGTTAAGTGGAAGGAGCTGGAACTAGGGAGCTCCAGCCCAGAGATGAGAACAGAATTCCACGTGTGGCCGAACCTATGCCTTGTAAAGTTGCAGGCGGTGTGCCGGCATGAAATACTGTCCTGCTCTGCTGAGCACGCCAAGCTTTTTAGAGGCCAATTTGGCCTTCTCTTCCAAGTAACCACGAAACAGCACGTCACTCGATATGTCGACGCCGAAGATTCCGATACTGGCTGAGGCAGCAAGGGGAGTTCCTTGAAACTGAATAGATACGACAAAGGGGTTCGTTTTAGTGGATAACGCGCAAACTTGTGTCTTCTGGTAATCGACCTGGACTACATTTGACACCTGATGGAAGTTGATGCAGTAGTCCAAAGACATCTACATTAATCTTCAATTAAGAATCAAAATGCAGATTCGTTGTCACCCTTGACAACTGAGATGGAATGCCTTGTTTCAATTTTTGAATTCTTAATCTCAATTTTTAATACTTAGGTTTACGTAGCAAAATATTGTTCAAATCGTATGAAAAAAATTATTAGAATTAAGGTGACAAATGAGCAAATAGTCTACCTGATGTTAAGTGGATGCTGTGGGAGATTTTCACAAAATATTGATATTCAACAAAAACTGGTTAAAAATTATAAATAGAGAATAATGACTTTCGAATGGAAATATTCGGCTATATACTACAGCTATATAGTATATAGTACAGCAAGTACTTTGAAGAAAAATGTTTTTCACATAGAAGTGCCCAGCGTGTAGAGGCAGTGTAAAAATATCTACTAACCTATGTCATCCCGTAGATGTCGTAATAGGTGACAGGGGTGAGCAAATCAGAAGACGAGCAGCAGCGTTTTTCTAATAACGAATAAAAAAGCTGCAATTGCCAACCCGCTTGATAAACGTGGCAACTATGATAAATATCTCCCCTGTGAGGTGATCTATGTGGGAGGCCTTTATTCAGCAGTCAACATTAATAGGTTGTAACAATAACATGGAGGTTCACGTAAGGTAAAACAACAACACATACAATCATAAGCACTTATTAATAAATTACGTATTGAAACTTACCTTATTATTAGAATAAAGTACGCAGCCAAATTTCAAAATATCTTTAAGTAAAATTTTTTTAGAATAGGGTTGGCAAACGAGCACACATTCCTCCTATTGGACACACCAACTCTTTGTTTGAAGTTATCTGCAAGGTTCCATGGACTGCAGTAATCACTTACCATAGTTAGCTGAACTGTAAGTTCCTTATATACTTTAGTTTAGTTAAAAAAACTGTAACTAATAAATACTAATATAGTCAACATTTTTTATAAAATGTATTTTCAGAATGTAGAAAATATTCAGAATTACAGCTATCATTGGATACCCAGACAAGATATTTCAACATTTACTTAATTAGTACAGCCATTCAACGAAGAAACGCACCCAGCCTTCTTGGCACGATACCACGACGAGTATATGGTGATTTAAGTCTTTAATTTAATTTTTTTTTATGATAGTTTTTTTAATATTTAATGTTTTTCAATTTTAAATTATATGTCCGCAATGAGCCGCCATGTAATTTTTATATTATTTCATTTTTTTTTATAGGATATGGTGACAAACGAGCACACAGTCCACCTGATGGTAAGTGGTTGCCGTGGCCCATAGACATCTACATATATCCTCGATTACGAATCAAAATGCAGATGCGTTGTCACCCGTGAGGACTAAGATGGAATGCCTCGTTTCCAGTAAAAAGGGTTTCCGGTTCTCTACACTCACCATACGAAATACAGCAGCATTAAGCTACTATTTCACGCTGGTATTCTGTGAGAGCGTGGTCCTTCCCCGGTCGAGCCGACCCATTCGTGCTACAACTATACTACTAATATAACTGCAGCATGGCTCTACCACGTAAAAATGCAGCATAAGAGCCGCGAAAGGCCACAATGCTTTTTAAGATGATATATTTCTCAAAATACAATGAGTATAATTACTCACAGTTTAGAAAATCTGACAAACGCACATATATAGCCTTCTAAAATTGTACACATCCTTTTTACTTCACCGTAGTTACGTCAAAATATTCACTTACATTATTTGCAGCAATTTAGAAGACACAAATAAAATACAATCAGTATCCATAATTGAAGTTGAGGTCGGCAATGCATAGTTCAGCACTATTTGTCATCCACACATGCACATTACATGCTTACTGGTGTATTTATGCTTCGGTCTCACCCTTATCATTCAACCGCCAATCTATATTATACTATATCTATGGTTATTCGTTATACTTGGACAATGCTAAACGAACTAACTCTTCCACTATATGTAAAAAGAGGATGCAAAATTATTTACGTACTCGTAGTAGAGCCATGCTCCAGCTATATTATGATTTAGCACGAATGGGTTTTTTTCAATGTAGAACCACGCTCTCAGTAATGCTGTTTTGTTTTTTTAATCAATAATGCAAATGTGAGGAACTGGATACCCTTTTTACTGGACACGACGCATTCCATGGACCCCTTAAGAAAGATTTCCTTTCTTTTTGAAGTTTGCCAAATAACTTTGGTGTAAAATGAGTTGTTATTGTGACTATATTATAATTATTTTTCTGTTTTTTAACTTTACTTTACTCAACTTAAAGCAGACCCTTTGTTGAAATAAAAAAAAATAAAAACCAATAGTGTACGGTGCTTAGTTTCGTGAAAAAAAAATAACAGCCCGATAGTAAACGCTTCTGTCTTTTAAAACCAACGCCCTTTTCTCGTATATTGTAGTATTGTAACGTTTAATGATCCACAAAAAGCCTCCAAAAATTCCCCCTTTAATCCAAACATAAACAGATTCATAGTATCTGTGGCGGTGGCAGGAAAAGTGGAGATCTTCCCTTTTCCTTCCGCCAGTCAGTTAGTCAGAAGTCTGCCTTATAAATCTGCGGTGATTTGAGATGAAGACAAGTCGGACTGGCTTGCAGAAACTGAAGACTGTAGAAGATGATTGTCAGTAGTGAATGGTATGGGTTCTTAAGAATAATGACGAAGGCGTGTGTTGTTTTCGAAGGTTGCATGTTCATATCACGTCGGGTTCACCACTGTGGCGGCGTAGGGAAAAGGGGAGATGTCTATTATAATAAAATAACTGCCTTATTTCATGCTGGGGGAGCTATTTTCCCGTCATAATGAAATAAAGAACCATTTTTAATATTCTTGTCTGTCTCTCTGTCTGACTATCTGCCCGAGCTTATCTTCGCAATGGCTGAACCTTTGTTATGAAACTTCGAAAACTGATTGAGAACAATGACAGGAGTGATCTAGGCTATTATTTCCTATTTATTCCTATAAATTGGTAAACAAATGGTACCTATTTGATTATCTTTTCTTGCACTAAACTTTAATATCTAAAAAGCTAAATGTTGCATTCATACCAGACAACGTCCAGTCGACTTTTATTGAGAGCCTTGTCCCCTCAATAGGCATCCGAAGCAACGTGAGCTAAGTTTTGGATACAGTGCGAGGCGCAATATTTGTAAAAGCTGGCAGCTGTTTGTCCATAGATATTGATAGTCACTTTCTTCCTACACTTCTTTGTTTTAGCACGTTTTCATTTTTATTAATTACCTAATACCGTGTGTTCGTTGAGCCGCTGTGTCGTTCAAATATGTCCAAGTAAAACGTCGGAAATAAAAACAGGTGAAAATGAAATACGATACGTTATGTGATATTAATTTAATTCAATGTGAATGAGTATTGGATGTTTTATTTTCTGCCTTGAAACCAATATATTAAGTAAATTTAATTCAATAATAGATTACGATGCATACGCACACATATAAACACATAATGCCGAATGGAACAATGGTAAACAAACCTTTATAAAATAGATAATCTATTAAATTATTTATACAGATGCGGCGAGCTTCGCATATTATCTAATTTACATTTTTATTTTTATCGAAAAAGAAAACGTGGTAACCTTAAGATATATTTTAGCGACATCAAAACGTAAATTAGATATTAATTTAAACGGATAATTTTAATTAACAATTTCAGTAATGCAGACGGGACTCCATTTCGGGTTACTCATTTAAGAATGATATAATAACAAGCAAGCATCCATTTCACTAACTGTTTTTGAAGTGAAAACTTCTTTAGCGGCGTTGTACACTTTTTTGTAATGGGTAAAAAATGTTAAACTCGCGTCAGGACACGTGAGCCTGCTCGAAAATTCGTAAGACGGATGGAGAGAGAGAGACAACCAGCGCGGCGTAGGAGAGGAATTATCCCCCTCTCTCTCTACGGCGCGCCGAAAATGTACCTATGCCTGCACCCGCTGTTTCGTTTAGGCGGCGCAAGGCGCTTGCGTGAATGTTCGTGTGTGACAATTAAAGCAATTCGTGCAAAATTATTCCCTAACCATTTCAAAATATCAAAGACGCACAACATTAATATTCAAGTTTTCACTTCTGCCGGCACTCCCGGATTGCAACCCGTCGTTTTTTTTTGTGGATTAAGGGTGACAAATGAACATGCCACCTGATGGTAGTTGGGTGCTTCGGCCCATAAAAATCTACATTTATTCTTTATTAATAATCAAACTGTAGTTACGTTTTCATCCCTGAAGACTGAGATGTAATGCCTCGTTACCAACATACTACATAATAACATACATTAGCGTAACCTAAAATTAAAAATAGTAAAAAAGTAATTACAAAATTTGGTGACCTTATCATTCCATTCGCCTTCATATACATACATATAATTACTACCTTCTAGTGACATGGACTATAGAATCTAATATCGTTCCAGAATGATGTAAAAAGTAATACAAAAGTAATATGAAATATAATGTTGTCATAACTGACTGAGCAGGTTTAAGCTCCGTCGGAGATGATGTAATATTATGAGAGACATTTCACTTCTATCACACCAAATTAACGTGAAATTGCTCAAACTTACGAATTAAATGTTACCGAATAGATATATGTAATACATATCTTATATATCCTTTTATTTTGACAAAAATATTCAATACAAGTAGAATTTGCTTCAGCTGTATTATGGTTGCAACATGAATGGGTCGACTCGACCGGGAAAAGACCATGCTCTCACGCTATATCGGAGCGAAATAGCAGCATAATTCGGAAAAAATAAACTCTCTCTACAGTCTCTTTTTATTGATAACGAGACATACCATTTTCCTGATAAGTGTAGATGTATTTAGGTCTCAGTGTCCATTTACAATCAGGTATCCTGTTTACTGGTTAATCATTTTTATTATGACGACTCCGTGACGCATTAGCTCGGCAATAAAACTGGCGTCATCTGTCTGTCGTCTGGCGTCAAAACTGATTTATTCTAGAATCGACATAAAATTTGAAGATTTTGACATATTCTCTTGGACAAAACCTCATGCCAAAACAGAAGAAATCCTTAAAGGCTGTTATAACATTGAAGATTCTAACACTAACTACTTTATTCTTTGTGTTGGGGAAAATGACACGAACGTCATAAAGATATTCTTTGAAACAGCTGCTGTAATAAAAATACTAAAAAACTCAAACTTTATTATACTTAATACTAATTACAATAAATATTTAAATGAATATAAATTAAATAATATGTTAAAAAACTTGTGCTATAACATTCCAAATTGTAATTTTATTGAATGCACACACAGGTCTAGGACGGAATATTACGCAAATATCTGTGCAAAGATTAATCTAATATTAGACTCTAAATATTACGAAAAGCATTTTATTAAAAATATTAAAACTATTATTAAAAATCGCAGTAATACATCTGATACGAATACGATGCACATTATGAGAAAATCCCAAGAAATAATTATGTTAGCTAACGAAAGCAAAACAGCTGAACCTAAAATTGGCACCATACCATATTATTTCAAAAAGGTAAATAAATTAAATAATAAATTAACTGTTGAAAAAAGTACTAACGTAAATGTGTCCACGACTCCATTTTTTCATACGCAATAATAACCAAAAACATGAAATTACTTCCATACTACATCAAAACATAGCAGGTTTGCTTAACAAAATTGATTCGATAGAACTATGTATTGATGAACTAACAAATGAGGGGCAAGAAATAAACTTTTTATGTTTTAGTGAAACATTTGTTAAAAAGGGAGATGAGAGTAACATTCAGTTTAAAATTTTTAAATTAGCTTCATCATATTGTAGAACAAAAGAAAAACGTGGAGGTGTATGTATTCTTATTAGAAAGTCTATAGAATTTAAAGTTATACAATTATGCTATGAATTATCAGCAGACAAAATTTTTGAGTGTTGCGGAATAGAGGTACCAAGTTACAAATGTGTAATTTTTTGTGTATATAGAACTCCCAATTCGCATGTATCAATATTTTTCAACAAACTAGATCTTCTTTTTCATAAATTAGCATTTAAGTTTAACAAAAAGAAAGTCATATTGTGTGGTGACTTTAATATTGACACACTTAAGAATAATAACGTCACTTATGATTTAAAAAATTTGTTATACAGCTACAACCTTAAACTACATATAAATAAACCTACGAGACATCACACATGTATTGATCATATAGCTAGCAATTTCAAAGAGTCTGATATTTCTACTTCCCTGTACAATTTTCATTTATCAGATCATAACACCTGTCAATCTCTAAGTTTTCCGATTAAACTGCTACCTAAAATTAAATACTGGTATACTACGAAAAGAAATTACTCTAAGGAAAATATTGATAAGTTTCGTAAATGCATTCGAAATATATCGTGGGAAAAAGAAACTACAGATGACATTTTTAATAATATTTTTAATAAATTTCATGACTTAATTTGTTTATTATATGACCTCTGTTTTCCATTACAAAAATATAAAATCAAAACAGACAATTTCGCTCCAAAATGGATCACAAAAGGTATAAGGGTTGCAAGTAAAACTAAAAGAAAACTAAAACATAAATATTACAAAACAAAAAGTTTAGAAAACAAATTAATCTATAACAAATATTCAAAATTATTAAAAAGTTGCGTAACATGGTCGAAAAAAAATTTAAACATGAAACACCTGTTACATTCAAAAAGTAAAAGTAAAGCTACCTGGGAAATCATTAAAAATTATGAATATAATGATACACGAAATAATAACATTGACTGGATTAATTGTAATGGAACTAAAATAGATCATCCTTTCATCATTGCCAGTAAATTTAATGAGTATTTTATTAGTACAGCTATTCACGACTGTTCGAAACGTTTAAATAATAAAACTAAAAGGAATATGTATGAAAATGTTCAATCATCGATCTTCTTAAAACCTTGCTCATTAAATGAAATCATAATTATAATAAATTCTCTTAATAATTCTAAATCTGTTGGTTATGATTCTATTACTACATATATACTGAAATCATGTGTGAAGGAATTTGCACCAATTCTGACGTATTTAATAAACCTTTCTTTCATACATGGAAGATTTCCAGATAAATTAAAAACATCTATAGTCAAACCCTTATTTAAAAACGATGACCGTCATGAGATTCATAACTATAGGCCGATTACGTTGATACCCATTCTATCCAAAATATTTGAAAAAGCCATGCATAGTCGAATTATTAGTTTTGTAGCAAAATATAATATACTCAGAAACGAACAAAATGGCTTTCAAAAACATAAATCTACTACACTTGCTACCTTTTCACTGATACGTCGAATAACTGAATTTATTAATAATAGAGTACCAACATTAGGCATCTTTTTTGATATGTCTAAAGCCTTTGACTGTGTAGAACACAGTAAGTTGTTGTACAAATGTGAAAAACTAGGAATCAGAGGACTGGCTTTGGAATGGATCGAAAGTTATTTAAAAAATTGGAAACAATGTGTTGAAGTATCACGTATTAATAATAAACTAGAGTTAACATATTACAGATCTCCTTATCTACAAAATGACTATGGGGTACCTCAAGGGAGTGTGTTAGGCCCTTTATTGTTCATTTTATACATAAACGACTTACCGAGTATAACAAATCATCAGTCAATACTATTTGCTGATGACATATCAATTGTTATACCCCACACTAATAAGTCGCAGATATATGAACAAGAAATAAATTCTACTATAGAGTCAGTTATATCATGGCTAGAAGATAATAATTTACGAGTCAACACTAACAAAACTAAATATATTCAATTTGGAAATTATAAATCAAAACCACAAAAATTGGATTTAAGATATAAGGACGAAAGATTAGTAGAGGTAGTAGATACACAATTCCTAGGTGTTATTATTGACCGGTATGTAAATTGGAAATTACACGTACAAAAAGTATGCAAAAAGGTTAATCAATTTGTTTATGCACTGCGTAAACTTTAAAATGTAGCAGGTCCACAAGCCGCACGTATTGCTTACTACGGGTACGTTGAATCCGTCTTAAGATATGGACTACTCTTGTGGGGCAACTCAACTGACGCAAACAAAGCCTTCCTAAGTCAGAAGAAATGTATTCGTGCACTGTGTAATGTAGGCCCTCTTGAAAGCTGTAGACCCCTGTTCAAGGAAAAAAGAATTCTCACTTTAACTGGTTTATATATATTAGAAATCTGTGTTTTCATTAAAAATAATTATAATCAATTTGTTACCGTGCAGGAAAATAATAACTCTCTAGCAAAAAGAGATCCGACACGTCTACTCATGCCATCTTGTAAAACTGCATTATACCAGAGGAATTGCCTCATTATGTGTATCAAAGTTTATAATAAAGTTCCTAAAAATATTCGTGAACAGCCATTAAGGCGAATGAAAAAAAGTTTAAAGCAGTGGCTAATAAATACAGCCTTTTATAATATCAAAGAATTCTTTAACCATAAATTTTGATTTTATTTTTATTGATTTTGCTTAAATAAGTAAATTACTATAGATAGATACAGGATTTTGCGTGATACTTCTCAAATGAACAAAAATTAATTTTTCTATTTTTGTTATGTTTCCCTAAAAACATAAATATCAATTGTTTATGAAAGAAAAAGAAAATTTATAAAAGTGATTATTTCTAATTTTATTTTTTTTAATTTTAATTTGTTTTTTAACATATTTATTTTAAACAATTTTTACGCATGCCACATAAGGCAAAACATGTGGAAATAAATATTGACTCTGTATCCATCTGTCTGTACCCATGTTTTAGCGAAATAAATGATTTGATTTGATTTGAAAAAAAAATAAGTTGCAGCGCTAGATGTCACGGGTTCGAATCCCGCACGTATTAAGTACTCGTATGGCCCACATATAATTGTTCCGAGTCTGAATGTTTGTCCACGTGAAATTTATGTATGTAAACTTTCTCTAATATACAAGAGAAAATCTTAGTGTGGAGATAACGTTTTCAAAATGTACAAAAAATCATGTCCCTGAGGCGATTGACGGCTTAAGAGAGTCAATAACCCAAACAAATCGCGTCAGTTGGCCGGAAACATCTTGTTGTTCTTCTCTCTTGCAGATTTTTAAGATTTTTTTTCACGCAAGGTTTATTATATATATATATATATATATATATATATATATATATATATATATATATATATATATATATATATATATATATTTGTGGCATTACTTGGGGGAGGCCTATGTTCAGCAGTGGACTTGTGAAGGGCTGTAATTAACAATTGACATTTTGAACCTGTTGATGATGTAGGCCGCTGGTGTCGTCTGGGAGAAAAATATACTAAAAAAAATTTGGTGAGCGCGTGTACATCCGCGGGGAGGGAGACATAGGTGTCACCTCGTATGATGTTCTAGTGCAACTAACTCGAAACGCGGGATCATGTACTCAGCGGTGCAACACCGTTGTTGCAAATATACCTTCACCCTACTGATAAAAATCGCGGTAAGTGCCACCGTCCCCGTATGCACACGTACTTATTTATTATAGAAAAACAGCAAGTACATTAGGTAAGTAACAATGTTTTATGAGTATATTTTTTACATATATTATTTTTTATTGATTAATATTATTTATATTTCAGGTGTTCGAGAAGCAACGTGAGCGTCGTCAACATCCTCCCCCCAAGTGTCGGTTCGCCGACACTCATCATCAAGCTGGAGAAAGGCCACGCGAGCAGCTGATCGCTTCATCACTCCTGACATAGTCCTAACGTCAACTACTCTGGCTCTGCCGTCTGAACCTGGATAAACCTTTTCAATAATACCTATTGGCCAACAGTTTCGAAATAATGATGGATCGACTACTACTACAAGATCTCCTACTTTTAATTGCGGACCTTCCCTATCCCATTTACGACGAGGAATTAGCTCTGGCAAAAACTCTTTTACCCATCTGCTCCAAAATAAGTCTGTCAACCGTTGGGCAATACGCCACTGTCGTCTAACATACATGTCGCCATCATCAAAGACCCCAGGTACAGGTAAGTTCGACGAAGATCCTAGTAAAAAATGATTTGGAGTTAATGCCTCTTTACTTTGAGGGTCCACTGAAACATGGGTAAGCGGTCTACTATTAATTATATTTTCGACTTCAGCGAGAAGCGTTAATAAAACTTCTTCTCGAGGAGCCCTCTCTCTAAGAACGACTTTCAGTGCCGTTTTCACACTTCTAATCAGACGCTCCCAAGCTCCCCCCATATGAGGACTGGCTGGTGGTATAAACTGCCAGGAAACTCCTTTGTTTAATGCTTCGGCTATATTTAAATTTGTCGGCACATAATGCCACTCATCAATTTTACTTAACTCATCAATTTCACCTAACCTATTTGCAATAAAAACTTTGTAATTTCTATGCTCGTTACGTATCCAATAAATAACAATCATTGAATCAGTCCAATAAAAAACACGTGACGGTTTAATTCTGTGCTCCTTTTTTATAGTCTCTGCCAAGCGACATGCTAATAGCGCGCCTTGAAGTTCGAGTTTAGGCATAGTTAACGGTTTTAACGGCGCAACGCGACTTTTACTCGCAATGAATGACACCTGCACGCCGTTGCTGTCTTGTTTACGCCAATAAGCAACACATGCGTATGCGCATGGAGATGCATCACAAAAAATATGCAATTGCAACGACGTCTCATCGTCGTTTACGGTGTGGCCGCTCTTCTCATTCACACCGACAGAATCGTTGCTATAGAAATACCACCGCGGGATTCGAACGTAACTCATTTCTTGTAACTGCGAAATCCAATCTTTAAATAAAACAAATAAACTATCTGTTATTTCCTGATCCCACTTTATACCTACATTCCATATTTCGCGCATTAAAATTTTGGATTTTATCGTAAAAGGTGCTAAAAAACCATGAATATCATATACAGACATTATAATACGAAGAACTTCACGCTTAGTCGGTTTTCGTGATAGTTGTAAAATATCACTCGGTATACGCTTTAACGAAAGATCGAACCCGAACATATCACTCGCGGGAAACCACAAAAGCCCAAGCGTTCGTTCCGGCTGGGATTCAACATTAAACCGTATCGCCATGTCATTTAAAGTCTCTTTTGGCATATCATTAAGAACATCTGACTTGTTACTTAACCAGTTACGCATCACAAAACCACCTTGCTGATTAATATATGAAACATCTTTTATCATTTTTGTAGCAGTAGCGACGTCTGGTAAACTATCGATAAAATCGTCCATATATTGATTTTTCCTAATTGCATTAACTGCATCCGGCATTTTATTCTGAAAGCGCAATGTGTTTTTATTTTGGTTAATATATTGTGCTATAAATGGGGAGCAGTTAGCGCCAAAAATTAATGACGTCATAACATATTTCTTAACAGGATGTTGTATAGGTAATTTTGAACCTTTGTTACTACTTCCGAAGCCTAATTGTTCATTTTCATTGCTTAAATAGATATCTTTCACAAAAAACGCAAAGAATTAACATCTTCTTTTCGTACATTAATCCTTAAAAACATATCTTTTATGTCCCCTATGATACCTACGCGGTTTTCTCTAAATCGTAACATTATTCCTAATAACGATTGTAACAAATCAGGGCCTTGTAAAAGAAAATCATTTAAAGAATAACCGTTCGACTTTGCTGCCGCGTCATAAACTAAACGCAGTTTTTTCTTATTTGGATTATCTACACCAAAGTGCGGCAAATACCATATTATACGTTTATTAGAGTTTTCATCGGTCTCATTAAGTTCTCTAGCATAACCATTAGAAAATAAGTATCTCATTCTTTCACAATAACGAGTTGCATACTCTTTGTTGAGCAAAAATTTTCTTTCTATTGACTTTAGACGATTAAAGGCGTTAGGGTAAGAGTCGGGTAAATGTAATTCATCGTATTTCCACGGTAAGCCGACATTCCATTGACCATTTACTAATTCTGCAGTGTCATCTAAAATTTGTAAAGCGCGTATTTCGTCTGGGTTGCGGCGCGGCTTCGAACCTACACCAATAGACTCTAACGCGAAGGATCTACGAACCGCATCGTGCAACTGCGCGCAGGTGCATTCACCGTTATCGTTATCGAGAGAGAGATCGCTAGCAATCGATTCTACCGTGTGTAAGTGAAAGATACACTGCGACTGTCCCGCTTTTTCGGTGCAACTATTAATGAAAGAGACAAAGCGATCAGTGCAATTAACATCACTTACCATATGTCCGTGCACACACCATCCAAGCGCAGTTTGAGTTATGTACGGCTCACGCTGCTTACCACGAACACAACGAATGGGAGAAATTAAATGATGGTTGTCCTGACCTATTAATAATTTTGGCTTAGCGTTACAATTACATAACATAAGATCTTCACTTAACAATCCATAATTATTAAAGTCCATATTCGGCACTTTTTGTGTTGGTAAATTTAATTCTTTAATTTTACGCGCACGGAAAGTAAACATTTCGTTATACGAATTGGTAACACTAACACTCACTACTTGAGATTCACACACAAGCTCGCCCGAGTCCCATGCGCTGCGCGCGCGTAATATCACGTTTGCACCGTATAATCCGAGCTCATCTGCGATATCAGAGGATATCACCGTCACGGTAGCTCCATCATCCAGTAGTGCATGCGTATGCAAACTGCCATTCGGTCCGTGAAGAGTGAGCGGCACCACTTTCAAAAGCACCTTGTGACAGTGGGATGCCACCGTATGAGTCACTGTTTCATTGGTGCTGGGATGCTCATCCTCACTTCGCTCCACAGTTTTTAAGCTTTCTTCCAATGGTTTTATCCAGCGCAGTAAACGATGATGCGGTTGATTGCAGCCGTCAATGTCGCAATTACTGCCAATACAAGACATACCATTCGTATGGCGGGGGGCAAGACATTTGAAGCAAAGTTTATTTACGCGTACAAATCGCCAGCGATCTTTGCGTAAGGCGCGCTTAAACTGTGAACAATCTGCGACACCATGAGCCCATTTTCGGCAAAATTTACACTTTTCCGCGTTTTGTAATTGATTACTATTTGTGTACAACAACGAGTGTGAACGGTGTTTACGTTCATCGGGCTTCTTTAAATTATATTGAGCGTGAATATGACTTACTCCTGATGCAGCTGTTTTAGTGGTTTCCTCATATAAAAAATCACTAAGCAATTCTAGCTTCGGTAAATTACACTCTCGCTGTTCATAAACGTAGTCGGTCCATTTTGCGACAAGCAAAGTTGGAAGCTTAGATACGACAATCGATACTAACTCCGGGCTGCGAAGATAATCACTTTGTTGCATTGCTTTGGCAGCAGCCACATAGGTCTTTATTTTTATTGCAAAATTAATGATATCATTATGATAAGTTAACGGCAACGGACATAGTTTTTTAAGCTGTAAAACTATTTTACTCATAATTGTTTCTGGTTTGCCAAATCGAAGTTCTAAGGTGTCAATTATTAAATCGGGTGTAGTTCCACCAATCAAGAGTGAAGTCACTGCTTCTTTAGCATCGCCACGAAGACACTTACGTAGCCGCCATAAATTCTCTGTGTCACTATATTTGCATAATTGGGTAGATTCTTGGTACGCCTGTTTAAACTGCAACCACTCCATTGGATCTCCAAAAAATAAAGGCAGGTCTTTAGACGTTGCTAATCTTGTTAAGAGCTCCTGGTTCTGTATTTTATATGATGAGGCAGCTACTGCATCATTCAAGGCCTTTTCTAGGCCGATTTTTTCACAAGAGTACTCTTCTCGGTTCTCCTCATGCTGGTTTCCTGGAGCATTCAGCCAATTTTCAACTTTGCTGGTCGAAGATTTCATAGCCGACTTGTGGGAAGAGCGTGAATGAGACTCCAATTCTGCCATCTCAGCTGCAAGCTGTTTGTTTAGCAGCTTCGACTGAATATTTGCCTTAAGCTTGGCAGCTTCTGCCTGAGCACTCTTAACTTTGGCTTCTGCTTCAGCTTCAGCTGCTTGCACTTCAGCTTCCGCTGCTTGTATTTCCACGAGAGCCATAGCTTTAGCGGTTTCGTATTCCAATTGCCGTTAGCGTGCCGTACTTGACGACGTGCCTGCGGTCTTTGATGACTTTTTACTCTTACTAGAGGCACTTAGCGCATTTCCAGGTTTTTCCAGCACTTCATCCTTTAAGCTGAACGATGGTAACACATCTTGGTTGTTCTTGCACTCCGATTTTGCAGCGGTGCCACGTGGTCGTCGCTTTTTTTGCGGCGTAGCCGGCGCGTGGAACATAACTGGTACTTATTATTATTATATTTTTTGCAGACGACGTAAGGATGCGGCCGAAGGACCACTATGTTGATGATGTAGGCCGCTGGTGTCGTCTGGGAGAAAAATATACTAAAAAAAATTTGGTGAGCGCGTGTACATCCGCGGGGAGGGAGACATAGGTGTCACCTCGTATGATGTTCTAGTGCAACTAACTCGAAACGCGGGATCATGTACTCAGCGGTGCAACACCGTTGTTGCAAATATACCTTCACCCTACTGATAAAAATCGCGGTAAGTGCCACCGTCCCCGTATGCACACGTACTTATTTATTATAGAAAAACAGCAAGTACATTAGGTAAGTAACAATGTTTTATGAGTATATTTTTTACATATATTATTTTTTATTGATTAATATTATTTATATTTCAGGTGTTCGAGAAGCAACGTGAGCGTCGTCAACAGAACCAATAGAATGACAATTTTTAACCAATTTTCCAATTATTTTATAAATGTTATTTATCTTTATTTTATAATATTTTCGACTTATATTTCTATTATTTGTTACATTTTGAATATTTTTACAGGCTTTTTAAATAAATTTATTTATTTGAAAGACAATATGTTCAGCGTAATTTAGCCATCGATAAACAGAAGGTATTCAACGTAATTTAGTCATAGAAAACAGATGGCGTTGTGCTGCCATTACTAACTGTATTTGCTTAAAGGCCGTAAGTTGTTGAAATTGATAGTCATTCCACGGATCCAGGCATCCGGTGAGGAACGAGAATACACTTTAAATATTATATAGTAGTAGTAGTAGTCTCATTTCGTCTCCAAACCTTCACTATAGACATGTGTAAATCACTCATTTCTAGCGACCGAATCATTCTAGTACATTTGGGCACGCGTACTGGTACATTCGGATCGATCATTCGAATGGCTCATTTCAGGCTCCAGTACTCTGTGAGTCCGTGAGATCCATTGCGAACCGAAAATTTTATATTTGAGATTTGTAATAGCGCCATCTATTACATGCTTTAGGTAATAAAGTCATTTTATCGAACTAAAACTTATTAACTTTCAAGGTGATAAAAACAATCGACGCTAGATGGCATAATCACGAAAACCTCAAGTTATCGTATATTTTAAATATTTAATAAGTTTGTTTATTCTTAAATTTCATTCCTAACAATACACAATTTCATTTTACTTGTCTAAAAATAGGGATTATAACATTTATTTGCTACGAAATTAAACTTTTACCTAACTTATATTTATATAAGATGGTTGAAAATTATCATTAAATAAATCATTTATCATGAAATCTTTTGAAGTGTTATTTTTAGTAAACTTTATGAAATGATATTTTTAACTCATAGATTTAACAAATAAATATAATAAAATGTAAAATGATTTTTAATTTAGGTAACAATATTATAATTAAAAAACCTTTAATAATAAATACTGCTGATACTGTGCAGTTTCCGTATATATTCTCCGCTAGGAGTAATGGTATTCTGTGTATATATTACTCTACTCTATGCTCTGCAGTCTGCATTGTCAATTCAATTTGCCTGTTTATTTGGATCATTCGGGATTCCGTCGGTTTGCGGCTCATTCACAATTCAAACAAATCGCGGGTTAAAAGGTACCGTCAATTGTTTGTGATTGGTTGTAATGGTACATTCAAAAACAAATGAATGGACCATCAATACTTCTAAGTGTACCAGCTCAAACGAACGAATCATGCATGATTGACACATGTCTACTTCACTACTGGGATCCGCCAGCCACCAGGTTGGATCCCAGGGGACCGGGAGCATGTCCGTGCTCAAACAGAATATTTTGCTTTTAATTTAATATAAACCTTAATGTCCGAAATATTTTTATTTTTAACTTTATGCTTATTAATTTATTTTTTTTTGTTTAATATATATTATCCTTTAAGAATATTTTTGTCGTCCTCTTATATAGAAATTGGCTATTGATTATTATTAATAATGATGGGCCGTCACAATATCAACGATATGTTGTAAACCGGCAACATTCACTGCTATGCAGATGACAGCACTGATGATACTCTGTACAGCGGCCGTGCTAATATTTCTCTGGAAAACCTCTCCGAGTACCGGGACAAACTTGTGTTTGAAGTCGAGTCTTTGCTGAACAAACTCTAGGATTGGGGTCGACTAAATCTAGTCCAGTTTAACCCTCAGAAGACACAAGTTTGCGCGTTAACCGCTAAAAAGAAACCCTTTGTCGTATCTCCTCAGTTTCAAGGCATTACTCTTGTTGCCTCATCCAGTATCGGAATCCTTGGCGTCGACATATCGAGTATCAGCTCGATTCGCTGGCGTTGTGAAGAGATGTTGCATCTCTTTGCGTATTTTACCGCATCTATCACGGGAAGTGCTCTGAGGAATTGTTTGGATTAATCCCAGCCACCAAATTTCATGAACGCACTACGCAGAAAATTTCTCGATACCACCCACATCATCTGGATGCTTGGCGGTTCACAACTGTACGTTTCACTAGTTTTCTTCTGCGTACGACGTCTCTGTGGAATAGTTTACCACCGGCAATTTTTCCAGACCGATACGATCTGGGGACCTTCAAGAAAAGAGCTTACTCCTTTCTAAAGGGCCGGCAACGCACCTGCAACTACCCTGGTGTTGCAGTTGTTCATAGTCTGCGGTAGTCACTTATTATCAGGTGAACCGTACGCTCGTTTGCCCCCTCTTTTTTAAACAAATTTATTCGTAATTGAAATTATTTTAGAAGTTAATTTTTTAGAATTATAAATGTGCGAAAGCGGATGTTGAACTTGCTCTCTTGCTTACGCAATTAATCTATACTGCTGTACTCATTCAGTATAGAGCAAATACAGTTCGACCAACCACAACACGTCCTCACCACGATTACATACAGGTGTAAGGTGAAGGACATAATTACTTGATAACACTAAAGTGGACAAACTAATTGCAACACTACTAATGTCATACAGGACAGTCTCTCAGAAACACGATCTTCCTTGCCAACACTAATAGAATAGCATATAGCATATTTATAGCATATAGCAACGGGCATAGTAACCAGAGTGAGACTCGTAGAATCAGCGAATGAACAATCTTAGTCGCTTGCGAAATACATTATACCGCTAGAACGACTGGGAGATTATAGTTCTACCTTTACTTGTTTGTTATTCTTTCATTTTTTTACCCTCATCCCCAACATTATAATAATAGGGGAAAAATTATATTTTTCAACTAAAACAAATTTGCATAAAACATGCGTTATCATATTCATTACAGCAATATTAAAAGTAATGTTTAACAAATTAAGTTTTTCTAGTAAATGTCTTCCTTTAAATCGCGAAAGCTAACATTCTAGAGTTTCTAATGATAAGCTCGTTAAAATTGTTTCTGCACAACTTCGTTTCGAGTTATTTAATTGACGCCTTCTGCTGTCTAGTACTTACATTCGACTTTTTCAAATCGTAAAAATTTATTAAGCCAGTACGGTCACTGAGTTTTCTGCTTTAATTAAAATTTAAATATTAATAAAGGAGAGTTCATGATAATTTCATTTAGTTGAATTTACAGAATTAATTTCATCATACAAGCATAGGTTAGTTTTTTGTTCATTTCATCAAAAGTCCACTAATGATCGAAAGCCCCGTCCATAAGTTGCCTCATGTGGGTCGCATAAATCGCAGCTTCTTTATTTTCTTTTCTGTTATTGTATTGTCTTCACACTGAAATATTTTCCTGTATCGCGGAGGAAAATTAAAAACATAACTTATGTTTGTAATTTGCACAAGGACAAACATCCAATCCCTCATCCATCAGCTCCACTAATCAATACTTTGCTACTGCGCCACGCAATCATAGAGTTCTAATCATGAAAATGCTGCTTTCTGATCTCCTGTTTCAGTTTCGCTTTGTCAATAATTGTGACACCCACGGTATGATATGGTTAGTGTAGTAATTCTCTTACGCCACTACTGACAATTCCAGTTTCAACTCCATAACGTTTTTATTAGTTACATTATAAGTTTCATTAGATGTCAATAGAATGTTTTATAACGTGATTGAATTTGAACTTGAACAACGAGCATGACGCTATCTATGGAGGTGGCTTACTCCTCCATAGATTTCATCATGGTAGTTTTGCACAACCACAATGTTTATTATTATTATTATTAAGTTGTTATCAGGAAGATGCTGCTCGCTCTTTCCTGTTTTAGTTTCCTTCTGTCAACTCTTACGACTCCCACGGGACGATCTGGTTAGTGGATTCTATAAAGCCACTACTAAAGTCAAGAAAACTCTATAGTTTTTATGATTACAGTGCACGGCCTTTTTTTAAATATCTAAACCATAATTTTGGTAATTTTGGATTTCAATGGTACATATTTTATGAAATAAAGTAATTTTCTTTTATTTTATATTTCAATTTCGGGAAAATCTCCTAGTGGCGGACACCTAAGGTTTACAGGAAATAAAATAAAAACCACTTCGAAAAAATTTATTTTATTTATTAAATTTATTAATTTATTAATTTGTATGTATGTATGAAAAAATACAATCGTTGTAAATAGCACCTAGTCATAAAAAAACATCCGGCATCTTTTACATAAATGTAGCCGTCTGAATACTCAGGAATGTCTACACATACTTCATACGCCCCTCCATGGATAGCTGCAGCACATTTTGAAATCTTTATCGTAGTCCTTTAAGCACACTACGCAAGTTCATCCAACTTCAGATATCTCAGTTAGTGACTGCTTTTTCTTAGTTTTATCTCCACTTTTTCCTTGACTTTTACTCCTTTGGCTTGTTTGCCCTTTTATTCCTTTGGCCCTCACATCTATAGTGCGTTGTCTATTTTCTTCTTTTGCTATTGTAATTTAGATTTCACCAAGAAAAGCTTCTGCTTAGTGTTTTTTGTTCGTACTCGAAGGTGTCTCTCTAAGAATCTTTGGCTGCAGCGTCATTTCTTCTCCACGGCTCGATGTCGATATCTTATTATGTGAAACAATTTTTGGGATTTTGACGCGACAAAGATACTCTGAAACCTACTTCTTTGAACAAAATTTGGTCTATCGAAGATTGTAAACTTTTTTGGTTGTATGTAACTTTCTTATTTTCCTCTTCTATTTCAGCCTTTCTCTGTTCTTTTGTTCACTGAAATAACTTACAAATTTTACTTAAATTAATACAGCTATTTACAGGAAAAAAACATTTTATTCACTGTCCGGTGTTAAGGGACTACTTTTTGTCCGGTACTAGGGGACAGTTTAATGAAAAAATTACGTGATCTATACCGAATCTGTTTAAAAATTTCCGAAAAAATTCATAGACTACGAATAACAATGGAGCCCTATCTTAATTAACGAATACCATGAAAACTTAAACACAGAAAATTAGCTGTAACACTCACCTAGATCTTAAGTGACGCAGTGTTTTTCCGCTGAAAACAGAAATGGACGGCTCCTGATGTCGCCTTGAGCGTCATTGACAAACTGCATCTGATAACCCTATACAACTATATACCCCCGACAACCGTTAAACCGTTTTTGAGTCGTTCATGAGGTAATTTGTCGAGATATTATGAGTGCTCGGCACTAGGTGCCGTCCAGCGTTACCGCACTTTCCCCAAATTAAAGTAATCACCCATTCAATCTATGCATGTTTGTCGACGCAGTTTGTATTGAATTTTATCGCACCAAAGAGTTATCCTAATGTTGAAAAAAAAGATAGAAGTCTGTTGGCTAAAGTTCTGACGAGTACGGCGGATGATGGAGAACTTTGAACCCCAGCTCTTGTAACGTTTGCAGGAGCAGCAGGGATGAGCGATTGACCAAAGCAGTTTGGAGATGTGCGAGCTTCTCCATCATTGTGTTCAGTTCTTCACAGTACAATGCTCATCACGTTTGATAAAAACTGTGATAAATTACACCGAGGCTAGACCACTAAATCTCTTTTCTAGGGGTAAGTTTTCGTTGAGGGCATTGTTTTGGTGCTGAACTAGGATCCAACGAACTTGCTGAGCGCTTGCATTTGTTAAACGGAATTCATTTTCCTCCAGAACCTCCAGAATCTCCAACGAAATCCTTTCCAGATTCAATGCGGCTCAAAATGCCTTCATTTGTGTACTAGTCGAGCAGTGTAAGACACGTCTCGATGCATATTTCGTGGTGACGATCATTGAGTTCGTGTGGCACTGATTTGTCAAGCTTTTTTACCTTGCCGATTTGACACAAATGGTCCAATATTTTTGATGCTAATGTCAAAAGCTGCTGCTAATTCAGCCGTAGATTGAGTATCATTGGCTTCCACAATGACGATTAGTTCTTTATTTTCTACCGAAGTTTCCGGACGAATACAAGGACTTCTTCAACTTAGGGGCTTCAAGAAAATAACCAACTTCTTTTTAGAAGGTCCATATCTGTAATTCCCCTGGTGTTGCAATTGTTCATGAGCAGCGGTATTCACTTTCCATCGGGTGAGCCACTTGCTCGTTTTTTTTTTTATGGAGAGGGGCTTACCCTATAAAAAATACACATAATAGATCAAATTAATGCACACAAAAATCTTTTAGTTTACAAGTTAGTTACTTAAAATACTTTAAATTGAGTTTTATTTCCGTAACCATGCAAGTTCGTGTCCCGAGCCCGCAGCGAGCTTTATATTACATTCCTGTTTATTTATGACACGTTAATTTTCAGCAGCTTTAGAACGTTGGCAATTAATGCTACTTTACTTTTGGTGCCAGACTTCTCTACTCGATAAGAAATTACGTGCATCGTTAGTTATAAAACTAAATATACTTTTACTGCAGTAGAATAATGCTATCCATTTCATCCGAGAGGATCATAGAACGTGCCAAATTGAAATTATACGGAAGATGGGCAACACCATTTTCCTAATAACAAATCAATATAATATATTATATTATTATATTATATATTATATTATATACCATGTTCATCAGTTTGTGACATTGATAGGCTGTAACGATCATGATAATGACGATGATGCGAACCACGCTGCGACTACTCCTTTGTAAATTCTATAAAAATGTAATGGAGTTGGCAGCAAAACGTTAAAATAACTTCATATTTATGCTAATAACAATAAATTATTAGCATAACGATATTATTAACGCTCATCAAGCTATATACATTTATATTACATTATAAAAAAAACAAGTACACAGTCCACCTGATGGTAAATGGATGTTGTGGCCCCTAGACCTCTACATTTATCCTGTATTACAAGCGTAGAATGCCGTTGTGTTGTTACCCTTGAGGACTAAGATAGAATGATCGTATCCGTTATAAAGATTCTCCAGTTCACTACACTCAACACGAAACCCAGCAGCTTTGAGCTATAGCTGCACAGAATTGTGAGAGCGAGGCTCTTCACCACTCAAGTCGACTCGTTCGGGCTACAACTATAACATAGCTGCAGCATAACTCCACCACGTTGAGCTATATATGCAAGTTTTTACGTGGTAGAGCCATGCTGCAGTTATATTAGTAGTATAGTTGTAGCACGAATGGGTCGGCTCGACCGGGGAAGGACCACGCTCTCACAGAATACCAGCGTGAAATAGTAGCTTAATGCTGCTGTATTTCGTATGGTGAGTGTAGAGAACCGGAGACCCTTTTTACTGGAAATGAGGCATTCCATCTCAGTCCTCACGGGTGACAACGCATCTGCATTTTTATTTGTAATGGAAGATAGATGTAGATGTCTATGGGCCGCAGCAACCACTTACCATCAGGTGGACTGTGTGCTCGTATGTCAGCCTATTCTATAAAAAAAAAAAAAAAAAAAAAAAAGTTTCTTGCCATCTTGCCAGTCTTTTAAGACACCAACATGGTAGTCGATTGGTATCCACTCTCTTTGAACACCGTAAGACAGGCTACGTGATTTAGAAAAATGGAAGGTTTAATTTAATGGAAGGGTTGGGGTGAAGAGGTCTGGTTTTGAAAGTATATTTTGAGAACGTTTGGTGATGAAAGTATAAATGAGTATAGTGAAGACCTCCTCACCGTATGTGTGGAAAAGAATCTTTTTTGACGAACACTTTCTTTCGTCATAAGAAGATTCACTTATATACATGGGGAAGAGGTGATGATAGAAGCTTGATAGATTTTATAACTGTGGATGAAAGAATGAGGAGGACAAAGATATAAGGATTTACCGGAATCCAATGTGGGAACGGATCATCACTTGGTCTTATGCCGAATTAATGGTCTATTCAAGCGTTGGCGGCATCGGACATCTGTATCTACCACTGCGTTACGGCGTATAAGAATAAAGAAGTTACAAGATGAAGATGTGAAAGAGAATTATAAATGTAGATTAAGGGAAAATACCAAATGTTTCAATGAATTGTGTATGAATGATTTAGACTTGAAGACTGTGTGGGTTAATGTTATGAAAGGTTTGTTGGATGCAGCCATCGAAGTATGTGGTGTAAGTAAGAGAACAAACGAAAGGAAAAATAATATGTTGATAAGGTGAAAATGAAGCAAAAAGAGAACGTGGCTAGATTTACTAGCAACCAAAACTGGTAATACTGGCGGTATGAAGGATGAAAAATAAAAAAGGCAGACTTTAGACGTTTAAATAAGAGAGTAAAAGAAGTAGAAGAAGTAGTTGAAAGGAAAAAGCAAGAAAAAACAGATAAGAATGATAGAAGGATATCTGTAATGTTGTACGGTTGGTAGATAAAAGGGAGACGTGTTTCTCTACTCAAGACTTTAATTATACTGTCACTTAAACCTAAGAGTAAGTACATTTATTAACATATGCTAGTAGGGTGGAAGCACATACACTACATATCTGATAACGTCCAGATAAATATTTAAATGTTATACAAACTCGAAAAACTGCCAAGGAAAATTCAAAACAGCCTAGAATGAATGATATACGAGACGAGAACGGATTTATTCTGAGCAACAACGTTTCGTATTTAAAGAGGTGGAAGGAATTCGTAGGACACTCAATAAGTCTTGAGATATACGAAAAGTATTCTAGATACTATTGATATTTATTTTACACCTTTTCAAAATACTCTCCATTATGCTCTATACAAAGTTCCATTCGCCTAAATTAACTCTGAAAACACTTGCCAGTCTTAACCTGACCGGTCGGAAATTGCTTCTCCGTAAGCAGCCACGATTTCTTCGGCGCTTAAGAAAAACTTGCGTTTTATTTTTTCTTTGACTCTTGGGAACAAAAAGAAATCACAAGGAGCTAAGTCAGAGCTGTAGGGTGACTTAGAGACACAACTTGAAAGACTTTGGGTAATGCAACTATATTATTATACCGCTCAGAGTTGACTGACCCACAAATTTCCAGCATTGACGTTGACAAATGTCCGCTCCGCGATAAAAAACTAGCTATAATTTATTTGCCGATGTTGCGAGGTCCTTTTAGTTTTATTAGTAACTGTCCTTTTGAGTAGACCATACTGATGATATCCTTTTATTTTCCGCATCATATTGATAGATCCATGTCTCGTCACAAGTAAAGATTTGTGAAACACGCCTAGATGCCCCGTTTTCAAAACGTAGACGAATTTCATGGTACCAATCCAAACGAGTCTGTTTTTCGCTTTCGGAGAGCAAACGAGGGATCCACCGACAACAGAGCTTCCTCACTTCAAGATGCTTATGTAGAATGGTACGAATGCTCCCCTAACAAATACCTACAATCTTTTCGATGTCCATATATATGATTCGTGGGTCTTCTCGCACCTATATTTCAGTAGTCCATTTTACGCCGTTACTGCTGTTTGCGGCGCCCCGGATCTTTGGTCATATTTAAGGTGTATTTTACCCCATTTGAATTCAGCAAACTACCTTAAATTTTTTCCGCGTGATGGAGCTGAGTCCCCTAATGATGATCATAATCGTTGAAAACTGAATTGTCTGGTTAAACGAAATTTAAAATTATAACAGATCATAGCGTGCAAATGTTCACGGTTAACATTCATCATCATCATCCATTCATCCATTATTCATTAAATGAAAGGAAAGAAATAATTACAGGATAGTTAAAAGAACTTTGTTTTTATATTGAGCAACTGACTTATGGATATCTATTTTTAAACAAATTTGCTTTTGAGAAATATATAACACGATTGCGTTCCATTTTTAAATGTCGAACACCTCAAAACTTATTGAGTGACCTACGTACTCGTACTTTGAAAGCTTGTTTATGAGTGAAGAGTGGTCTGAATTATATGAAGTAGAAATTCCGAAATAAGTGTAAATCGGCAGGAAAATAAGTGTATAAGAAATAATGAAAGCAATGAAAAGCTTGAAAGCAGGTAAGGCAGCTGGATATGTTAGAGTATCACTTGAGATGCTAAGGGCTGGGGAGAGAGTGGTGGCAGGTTTGCTGTACACCTTGTTCAATTTATGTTGGAAATCGAAGCGGGTACCGGAAGACTGTTGTAAAGCAGTTATAGTGCCAATATATTTATTTATTTATTTGATTCATCAACAAATGTTACACTAATAAATATGCTTTATTCTAAGACAGTAATATAAACTTAATGCACATTCAATAATAGGTAAACACCGCATGCTTAGTGCTCACAGAATTTCCTACAAGCCTTGACATAATAGCTAAAATATACAATCCGCTATTTAAAAAAAATTAATACAAAAAAAATAGGTACTACAAAGAAATATTAATGGTTTGATAAATTTTGTGCCGAACGAAACGAAACGTTAAAAGAGTCGTGGTGAATATCTACTACATTATTTAAGGTATTTGAAAGTCTGGGTATTGGGGAATTAGATCTTAATACTGTTCTACAAAGGGGCGACGAAAGAGGAGTAATGTACTTACGAGGATGTCTACTTGGGATACGAAAATTAAATTTACTTAGTAATAAAGGACAGCCTATATAAAGGAAAATAGTCACAGCAGGACTGTCAAAACTACCGTGGTATCAGCTTGCTTGGTCGTCACTTCATATATTGGGAACAAATTTTTCTTTTATTTAGTAGCTCGCAACGTATATTACTAACAACTTATATGGATCTATGTCTGAAATAAAAAAGTTATTATTATTAGATTATTTTTCATTTTGCTTACCGTTACGAGACTGCAATCCAAAGACTTTTTTCTCAAACAGACGTGCAGAGTATAAGTAATAAAGACTAGGCGGCTTGTACAAATATTACTAATTATTCTTAATGAGGATCGATTTCGGGAACTGCAAGGCAGTACACATCAACACTAAGAATAGAATATTGCACAGATCTTTTTTTCTTCTTTTTTAAACGCTCCTTCATATAATACCGTACGCATATATCAAAACACGCCACACACCAATTTGAATGGGAGAAAGCAAATTTTAACCACGTACAAATCATTTTAATTCTGCCTGCAAATTTAGTAAATTAACATTGTCATGTTTAATAATAATTCATGCATAATAACAATTGATTATTCTAGTTATTATTTTGTTGATCATGCTCTCGATGATTTAAACAGGGACAGACAGACAAATTATGGGCGCCATAGAAACCAAAACCTGCACAACAGAATTCTTAAGACAAGTAATCTATGCACTAAACCACAAAGACTTATTGCTACATATAATGCCTCCCTCTGGCCGTATCAGGCTATGAGAGTGAGGAAAAAGTGCTTGCGCATACTTTCAGGTAATATAACTTGGTCCTGCACAAATGACTGGTCTCTGTTAACCAACATTACTGGCCACCGTGACCAAAATTTAGTCTTCGTCCATTACAGCCTATAAAATTCCACTGCTGAACATGGGATACTGAACATCACGGATATGTTGCTTGATATACGGAATTATATAGGCAGCGGGTTGGCAATTGACGTTGGATTTTTATTATTTTGAGTTTTTCTCAGAAAGATCCTTGCAGTTTCAGACAGAGTTCTGTCACCACTTACGACACCCACAGGACGATATTGGAACCTAGCGGATATTTTCACACCACCACTACACCTTTGAAATTGGGTGTGAATGGCACGACTATATAATTATCTATCCCATTAAGTTCCTTGGGTGTTGTAAGAGACAACTGATGCCAGAAAAATCTTTTAGCGTTCGACATGTTTATTAGCATATGAGTACTAACCCCTACGAGGGAAAATTGCTCGATGCACTTTCGCCAGATTTTTCAAAATTGAAAAACTTAAACTATTATTTTTTAAATATTTCTCAGAGTATTGTTACGAGCTTAGGGTTCGTGACAATAAAAATTGCCGATAAAATTACCTAAATTAACACTTTAATTTACTTTATACAAATTAAAGTAAAAAAACACTAATAATTAAACACACTAATTCACTTAATTTCACTCCGAAGCTTCGCTTGTGTCGCCGAGTTAAACTCTGTCTCGATCGCATCTTGCGCCACCTATTTATTCAAATCAGCAAAACATCCGGAATGTTCAAGTAAACACGCGCAAGGTACCGAGAAATCGAGTATAGATTTTCTAGAAACTTAGTTCTTCGGGCGGCGCTGTCGGTCGAGAGATCCGCGATGTCATTCTCTGCAAAGCCCCCCCCGCTCTCGCTCCTGACACTAGATGGCGCTAGTTGACTTATTCACACAACACTGCCCCCTCCTAAGACATGCTCGTCCCGAGCATTATCGGTCCCATAATAACGCGCCAAGCGATCCACATGGACGATCTTAGGAGTCCCTCTTGCGCCTTTCTGTATCCGGTAGGTCACATCGTTGATCCTGGTTACAATCCGGTACGGGCCGTCCCATTTAGCTTGAAGCTTAGGAGATTTCCCTTTGCTGCGGACTGGATTGTGCAACCACACTAATGAACCTTCGTTGAACCCTTTATTGTTCATTTTGCGGTCATACCGGGTTTTCATTTTCTCAGACATTTGCTGGCCCGATTGTCTGACGTGCTCATAAATGTCATTCATTTTGTTCCGCAAGTCATATGCATAATCGGTTATACTGCGTGGGGCATCAGGTGGTATCCCAGTGATCAGGTCTGCAGGCAGCCGTAATTCTCTTCCAAAGTTTGCGAAAGCTGGTGTCACTGCTGTACTTTCGTGAACAGAACTTCGATATGACAACAAAAACGGTTGTATGTGCTTGTCCCAATCTCGTTGCCGATTGTCTACAACTTTTGCTAGGTACCTCTCCAATGTCTGATTAAATCGTTCCACCATTCCGTTGAGACAACACACCGCCATGTCCTATATCACTTGCGTCTGTGTCAACTACAAATTCTTTGCTTGCATCAGGGTATCCCAAAATAGGTGTTTTGCACAGACGGTCCTTGAGTTCCTGGAATGCGATATTACAACTTTCATCCCAGCAGAAATGTCGCTTCTCCTCGGTTAGCTTATGCAGAGGTTTGGCTATATCTGCAAAGTTCTTCACAAATCACCGGTAATAGGAGCACAAACCCAAAAATGCTCTAACCTGCGTCTTGTCTCTTGGAACCGGCCAATCCTTTACAGCTGCAATTTTCTCTGGATCCGTGCGGATACCTTCTTCCGACACTACATACCCCAAAAACTTGACTTGCCGTTTGAACAGTGAACATTTCTTCGGACTCAGCTTGAGATTGGCACTCTGAATCTTCATGAGCACGCGTCCCAGGTTTTCAAGGTGTTCCTCAAACGTACGGCCCACGATGATGATGTCATCCAAGTAGACCAGACAGGCATCGCCAATTAGCCCGGTAAGTACAAGTTCCATCAGCCTTTCAAACGTTGCTGGAGCATTGCACAACCCAAACGGCATTACTTTGAATTGCCACAGACCCTTTCCCGTCGAGAACGCAGTTTTCTCCTTGTCCTTGGGGTCAATTTCAACTTGCCAGTAGCCACTTTTTAGATCCAGCGTGCTAAACCATTTTACTCCTGTAAGCATGTCCAGCGTGTCATCAATTCTTGGCAAGGGATAGCTGTCCTTCTTTGTAACGTCGTTCAGACGGCGGTAATCAACACAGAACCGCATGCTGCCATCCTTCTTTTTCACCAGCACCACTGGCGAACACCATGGACTAGAGGAAGGTTCAATAACACCATCCTTCACCATTCCTTCAATCATGGTTTCCACTTCCTTTTCACGTGCTACCGGCAATCGTCTTGGCCGCTGACGGATAGGCAACTCTTCACCTGTGTTTATTTTGTGTTGAACTAAACCAGTCTTTCCTATGTCAGCATCGTTTGACGAGAATACATCGGCGTACTTGAGTAACAACTTCTTCGCCTTGACCAATTCGTTCGGGGACAGAACACTGCGACAGTCTTCCAAAAGTGTGGTCACTCTCGTTTCTGCATCCTTGCTGGGGGTCCCACTCGATATATATTGGCACCGACGTAACCAATCCACTTCCTCACAAGTACCAATTAATGTGCCTTTTTCTATAATCTGGTCCCGGTCGCAAAGGTTCAGCACACGTACTCCTGAGATGTCCGCGGTCCTGACCAAGGTTCGAGCTACTTTCCATGGAAGGTCATTGTTTACCCTTTCTACAAGTACACAACGGTGAGCTTGCCCAGCGTTTCGGGGAAGACTAATCGGAACAATCGTTTCCGATCTCGGCGGAAGAACAATCTTCTTAATGCTGTACACGTTCCCTGGTAACGCACCTTCCATAAAAAGTTCCTCCTGTCCACATTTCAAAACACCTTGCTTAACGTCGATCTCACAACAATTATTCCTCATAAAGTCTAGGCCTAGGATGCAGTCGTCCATTATATCAGCCACGATGACATTATGCAGGTAGATCACGTTGCCAAGCTTCAACTCCATCTCCTTCTCTCCACGGACGGGTATACGCTGACCGGTGGCTGTTACCAAATTAATGCGTTCTCGGTTGTATGTGGAGTCCCCAAGGAACTGACTTATAAGTTGGGAACTAACAACCGTACGAGAGGCTCCAGTGTCTATGGTCAGTTTACACGGCATTCCGTTGACCTCGCCCTTGATGATTAGACTGTTCCCATCATGGGTTTGTGAGATCGAGATCCTTGGGGCTCTTTTAACATCAGCCAGCACCCGCCCCGCGGTTCTGGCTTTTACTCGTTTCCCTGCTGCTGCTGGGCGGTGCTGTTGGCCGCACTACCCTCCTGGGATCGTTCACCTTCCCTTTCTTGGGTTCGCTTAGGGCAGCTGGATCGAAGATGGCCCTTTTCCCCACAGCCATAGCACCTAGGGCTGTATCCTTTGTTGCGGTCGCGAACTGTAGCTGCTGCAACCTCCCTGACGCGACGGGAACGATGATCCTGCCGCACGGCTTCCACCTCCAGTGCATGGGCCAAGGCGTCCTTAAGCGTCTCGTGGTGCCCGAGCCTCACAGCAGCTCTGACTTCCAGGTCGCGGATGCCGTCGATGAATGTTTGCACCAGGTTCCCTCCAATGAGCGCAGGTACAGACTGGTATGCTTTACGAACCATCTTCTCCACCTCAAGGGCCCACTGCTGCAGGTTTTCGTTGCTGCGTTGCACGCGATCTTTAAGCTGCGCGCGAAAGACGTGTTCCAGGTGAGCGTCACCATATCTCGCCTCCAAGGCCTCAAGAAGCTGCTCATAGGTCACTTTCTTACCGAGAGCTTCCAACACAGTTAAGGCTTGGTCGCGCAGGCCTAGGGTGAGTGCAGTCATGGCTTGGCTTTTATTCCAGCCGTTTGCCTCCATGACGGCCTCGAACTGGATTTTGTAGGCCGACCAGGAAGAGGTCCCGTCGAACGGGGGCACTTTGAATCCACGTAGCGAAGGTGCTGCAGCTACTACGGGAGCTGTGGTTCCATCCCCAAGTTTGAGGTCGTTTAGCGTTTTCTTCACGTCAGCCATCACGTTGTCAACCCGATTGTTCACATGGTTGATTCGGGTTTCATGTTCTTCGATTCGGGTTTCAGCTTCCGACAGGCGTTTGTCGTGTTGAGCAACCCTATCCTTCACCTGCCTTATCTCTTTCCCAAAGGTAGCGTGAAGGTCCTTCATGAGCAGCATCTGCTCTTCCGACCGACGAGCCTGTTCCGCCAGCTGACGGGCCTGTTCCTCCTGCCGGCGGGCCTGTTCCTCTTGTCCGTTCTGCAGCTGCTCTTTCAACTGACGGGCCTACTCCTCCTGTCGGCGAGCCTGCTCCTCCTGTCGGCGAGCCTGCTCCTCCTGTCGGCGAGCCTGCTCCTGCAGCATCACCATCAGAGCACCTAAGTCAGGTGCCACAGACGTAGAAGCTGCTGACGGACCGGCTTCCATGGCCGGCGGCTGGCCCTCAGACATCTGCGGCGTTGCACCACCAAATCTCCTCTGGTCCGTCTCCTGCTGGCGTTGACTTCGGGTACGGACACCCTCCGTTTCCTCCTTAGTTAAAATCGGCATTATTTTATCCCACTTCTGACACCAATTGTTACGAGCTTAGGGTTCGTGACAATAAAAATTGCCGATAAAATTAGCTAAATTAACACTTTAATTTACTTTATACAAATTAAAGTAAAAAAACACTAATAATTAAACACACTAATTCACTTAATTTCACTCCGAAGCTTCGCTTGTGTCGCCGAGTTAAACTCTGTCTCGATCGCATCTTGCGCCACCTATTTATTCAAATCAGCAAAACATCCGAAATGTTCAAGTAAACACGCGCAAGGTACCGAGAAATCGAGTATAGATTTTCTAGAAACTTAGTTCTTCGGGCGGCGCTGTCGGTCGAGAGATCCGCGATGTCATTCTCTGCAAAGCCCCCCCCCCGCTCTCGCTCCTGACACTAGATGGCGCTAGTTGACTTATTCACACAACAGTATTATCATCAGTGCATCATTCTAAAATTTATGTTTGTTAAAAGATTGACATGTTATTTAAAGATTGGCATGTAGTCACGGCTTAAGATATTCCACTAACTAGCGTGTGCGTCGTTAGGGTCACCAATAGAGTACGCTTAGCTTATTAAAAACTATATCAAAGCTTCAACTTTAAAACTAATCATAAATCTTAACAAAAATTGTTCGTGTCTTAAGTTTGTAAATGTATCATCAAGGCGCGTGCTAGCGACGATACGACACAGAGAGCATTCTATTTTATGTACTACGGAAAGTTTTGAGACAACAGTTTTGTTTTCCATATGCAATCTCAACATTAAACGTAACACCGTAAGCTCATACATTAAATACTTATATTGCAATTAAGATAAAACGTTAAATAAGAATCTATTATAAACCCTGTTAAACTAATAATACAACTCCTAGCACAAGTTCTTTAAGTTTAGTTATTAAAAGTGGTAGAGCCATGATGCAGAAAATTATTGTTGCAGCACGAATGGGTTGGCTCAACCGGGATGGGCCACGCTCTCCTAGAAAACGAGGCATTCCGCGTTAGTCCTCAGGAGTCAACGCGTCTGAATTTAAATTCTTAATTGAATGTGCTCTTTTGTCACCCTTACTTCTTAAGTAAAAAGGCATACAAAGGCTACAGACTGCAGTCACCTCTAAGGATTAAGATGAAATATAATATCACAACTTATAAGTACTTCTCTCCCTGTTCAGCATATGACAGCTTTTGAGCTTTTTATCTTTTTTAATTAGAATAAGATATTGATTAAAACTAAATATTTCATTTAATTAAAAAAATATTAATTTATCAAATTTCGTGCTGGTTTTTTAAAACCTTAACAAGAAAAGTGAAACAACTGTATTATTTTGCTACCACAAGTATCATTTAATGTTTATTTATATTGTAGATTTCCGAGCATACTAAAAGAATACGCCGAGTACATTGGACAACGGATGCTATCTTGTAAATCGTGATAAATCTTAATTGTAATTTCAGGTAAAAAAATTGTTTTTTAGTAAATAGGCCTATCCTAAAATCGCAACAGTGTGCTTTCTTATTAAGTCTAAAAGTGATTAAGCTATTCATAAAAAAAATCGATTTAATAAAATAGGAAATCCATTCATTTCTTGTTACATAATTGCGGGACTCTCTCGGGAAAGTAGATGGCACGCTTTAAGCTATCAAACAAAACAGGCTTGAAATTTCAGAGTGCTTCAAATTTAATGGAATTCATGTTTCATATACATAGCATATGATATTAGTTCAGTTTATGAATGTCTCAAAGAGATGTTTCTGTTTAAGTGTAATGTTTTTGTTAGTTATCTTTTCTATAATATATTTTATAATATCAACTTTTTACTTCTATCCCAACATTCACTCTTAAAACCGTTGTACAGATTTTGAGAAATGATATTTCAATGGAATAATTATAAATTTCCTGCATTTCTTAGGCCTCTTCTGTCTGGACTTGCCTTAATCGTTACATTTGGTAGGCGGAATGAATATATAGTTTTATGTAGATATATAATAAGGGTGACAAACGAGCACACAGTCCACTTGATAGTGAGTGAACGTACTGTAGTGATGGAGTGGAATTGCTGTGGCTCATACTAGTCTACATCTATCCTGTTAAGTTTCGAAATGCAGATGCGTTGTTACGATCCTCTACTCTCACTACACGAAACACAGCAGCATTAAGCTGCTATTTTTCGCTGATACTTTGTGCTACAACCATATTATAACAACAGTGTGGCTCTACCATGTAGGTTGAACTAATTTTTTACAAAAATATAAATGCAAATCCAACATGCATTTATTATATCTTCGCAGGCTGAGCATCTGCGGTTTCAATTCAGATTTTGAAAAGAGCGCAGTAAAGCTAACTTTAATTAGGTCAATTACTTGTAACACGCTGACTAGAAAGGAACTCCTCATTCACTTTTGTTACGACCGATGTATCTATAACTCTGATATATGATTCGGGTAATGCCTATAGGATGGATAAAACTATGCTTATCAGGTGTTTTTGTAAGCATCCTCTACCAGTTACCTTGAGGTGATGCAGAGATAGAATAAAGTAGGTTTTTTAAAGGAAACGAGCATGCGGCCCACCTGATGGTAAGTGACTACCGCCGCCCATGAACAACCGCAACACCAGGGGAATTGTATGTGCGCTGCCGGCCTTTTAAAAAGGAGAAGGCTCTTTTCTTGAAGGATCTTAACAATCGCCGATGGTAAATAATTCCACAAAAAAGTTGTACGAGGACAAAAACTCCTAGTAAAACGTACTGTGGTGGATCGCCAAGCATCCTGATGATGAGGATAATATGTTGAATTTTAACCCGATGTGCGCTCATGAAATTTAGCGGCTTGGATTAATCCGAACAATTCTTCAGAGCACTCTTCGTGGTAGATGCGATAGAAAATACGTAGGAATGCAACATCTCTACGCAGCGCCAGTGAATGGAGCCGATCAGAAAGAACTCGGTCGTCGACCATCCGAACCGCTCAGCGCTGGATGCGGTTAAGTGGAAGAAGCTAGCATGTGAGTTCGAACTTGCGCTTTGTAAAGTTGCAAGTTATGTGCCGGCATGAAATACCGTCTCGCTCTACTGAGCACGCCAAGCTTTTTAGAGGCAATTTGGCCTTTACATCCAAGTGACCACGAAAGTGCACACAATTCGATATGTCAAAACCGAGGATTCCGATGCTGGGGAATATAGCAGTAAGGGGAGTGCCTTGGAACTGAAGAGATACGACAAAAGGGTTCTTCTTAGCGCAAACTTGTCTTCTGGGGATTTAACTACGCTATATTTAGTCACTTTGTTTAATTTAGAGATCTAAGATATAATATTTGCTTGTTGATCCGCTTTGTGACAGACTCGATCGAAGGCCCTTGGACTCTACTACTTTCGCTCATCTATGAGTCAGGTAGACCAGATGATCACCAGCTGGCCGAACACGACGAAAACCATATTGACGTTCACTAACCAGCTGGTGATCTTCCAGGTACCTTATGAGCTGGCAGTTTATAATAGACTCCATTATTTTGGAGAACGGGAAGGTGATGGCGATAGGCCTGTAGTTGGACGGGTCTGAGAGGTCACCTTTTTTAGGGATTGGGTAGTCTAAAGTCGTCTTCCATGAATTTGGGACTACGCCTTGAGAGTAGGCGTACCGGAAAAGACGCGTTAAAACCGGTGCCAACTCCGGAGCACACGTCTTCAGCACAATGGGAGGGACTCGATCAGGCCCACTCAACTTGTTTAAGTCCTGGGAGAGGAGTCCCTTGCGAGCCGAGCGCCGTGAAAACCGCACATCCGGCATGGAGCACTCACACCGCGGGATAGTTGGTGGTGTGTTCTCCCCCCCCCCCCGTCATTGAGAATCGAGTTGTACGCAAAGAGAGTGCCTAACAGATTGACTTTCTCCTTTTTGTCATGGACCAGTGACTCATCCTCTCTGTGCAGAGATGGAAGAGATGACTGTCAGAAATACCCTCGGATAGCCTTGGCGAGAGACCAGAATTCATGGCGAAGAAAGGCGAACCAGTTTCTCACCAATTCTGCCATGCTCAGATCTTGCCTTAATAATGACTCTTTTGAAGGATCTATAGGCGGAATTATACTTCTTTTAAAGAGCGCTTGTGTTTACCTCCCGAGACGTTGATGCGTCAGCCCAGACCCGGTAGCACTCCTGCTTATAGCGTGATGTTGTTTTATAGGAGTGACCAAACCATTGCTGGGATCTGCCTCCTATGGACACCACAAAGGATGGAATATAAGTTCCACACCCTGAACTACTACATCAGCAACAACGCTGGGATCGACCGGAGAGAAGAATACCCGCCCCCAAAAAGGAGGAAAAGAGGAGGATGCAAAAAAAGACCGCATCCCATCGCAATCGGCTGACTTATAGTGCCAAACAAATTGGCAGCCTGCAAAATGCAAATGCATCGTTAATGTGACTGTTAAAAAGTTGTTATGTTGAGATTACAAATGTAAAATAAATATAAATTTTGTAATACTAGAAATATTTAAGCTATTGCATAGCTTCTATCGCGGGCCTTGAGCGCGGGGACCGAATCCAGAAATTCCGTAACAAAAAAAACCTCACGCTCCCCACTCCGACGGGCACGGAGGTGTGGCGTTGAAAGCCGTGCATCGTCTAACATCGTTTCAGTTCAGCAGACTTCGGCACTCGGCAGACTTCATCACGGTGTTTGTGTGCGTGCGACTAGTCATATGCGTGTACACTAGCTGCTAACTGAATGATAAAAATTCCTGAATAACCTACATGTATTGTAAGATATTAAAAATATTTTAAACAATATTTACTTCTCATTTATACAATAAGAGAATAAAAATTGTTTTCTTATCGGTCACCACGCTCAAAAAGTGTAACTTGATTTAATATCAAAGACTTAACTGCATAAATAAAATAAATAATTAATTATAATTGCATAAGTTGATAAAAAATGCTATGCAATAGCTTTACCGCGGCAGCCCCGAGTGCCACACGTTTTTTTATATAACATATGCTCCTTAAATGGTATATCATTCTTCGGGCATTACCCGTAACGTATAATATAAATAGTTGAAGTCATGTATGTCTGAATGTTTTATTTTGATATTCTCTTGGCCGACTTTCAACCAGGGCGACAACTTTCTATTTATTGGGAGACACCTATAAACCTCACCGGAGATGTTTTATTGCTATCGTGCGCACAAGCGCAAACACTTTTTATCTACCTGTACCGATGTAATGCCGATTGTTCAAGATTAGAGGCAGGTTTGAATGAACTGTCATAGTGGTGCAGCATGGACCAGAGTAACCTGAAGCTTTTTTTATAGAGTCAGAGTGACAAATAAGCACAAAGTCCTTCTGATGTTAAGTGGTTGCTGTGACCTACAGACATATATCCTTGGTCACAGAATAAATAATAGTACTATGTACAGAAGTAGCACTCCTTTGATGTTGACCGCTTGCCTACGTTTACTAGCCTTCATAATTACTATTAATTAGATAAATCACGCACGCAACGTAAATAAAACTTTATCACTACGCGAAAGTGTCCATATTACTTTGCATCTTTTCCCCTTCCTCCCTCAGGTCAGACTTACCGTGTTTACCAAGGGATGTCAATAAAAAGAAAGAAAGAAAGAAAAAGTTTATTTGGTACATACAACAGAAATAATTAAAAAAGAGTAAAAAAATACATTGCGAAATGTTTTTTTTACTCTTTTTTTCAATTAAGTAAATAACAAAAAAAACCATATCAAAATATGGTCAGTCGAATATAGTCAGAATAGGTACTTGACCTAAATAGTCAAGTACCTAATCTGACTATATTCGGCTGACCATATTTTCGCACCTATGTGAGTTCTGCGATGCCCAAAGCATGCAACTTGCAAGGCCATTCGTTGGGAATCGCGATGCTTGGCTCGGAGGATATAGGTAGATAGTGTAAACAACAAATAACCCCGAAATACGAACAGAAATGTGATAGTGATCATATTCTACTTAGTTTAAAATCTTGTTTGTGAACAAAGTTTTATTTTCAGTATTGTGTGTTATTATTACTTAAAATATTTTAATTATAAAAGACAAGTGATAGGTATGTAAGAAGATACTTGGATAGTGAAATAAATTTCAACTAAGTTTTGTAATAAAGTAGGTAGGTGTTACTTCTGTAGATAAATTATTAATTAATTCTTTTTGCTATAAGTACCTATGTAACAAAAAATGTGATATAAATTCACCTTTCATAACTTTCTACTAAAATCCTTCGGCAACTTAAAGAATGATATAATATCTGAAACGTTTTGTTGATCATTTAGCATCTATCCACGCAATAGTTATAGTAAAAACGAATTTTTTTTCCATTACAATTGAAGAAATGGGTTGTTGATGATGTAGGCCGCTGGTGTCGTCTGGGAGAAAAATATACAAAAAAAAATTTGGTGAGCGCGTGTACATCCGCGGGGAGGGAGACATAGGTGTCACCTCGTATGATGTTCTAGTGCAACTAACTCGAAACGCGGGATCATGTACTCAGCGGTGCAACACCGTTGTTGCAAATATACCTTCACCCTACTGATAAAAATCGCGGTAAGTGCCACCGTCCCCGTATGCACACGTACTTATTTATTATAGAAAAACAGCAAGTACATTAGGTAAGTAACAATGTTTTATGAGTATATTTTTTTTTACATATTTTATTTTTTATTGATTAATATTATTTATATTTCAGGTGTTCGAGAAGCAACGTGAGCGTCGTCAACATCCTCCCCCCAAGTGTCGGTTCGCCGACACTCATTATCAAGCTGGAGAAAGGCCACGCGAGCAGCTGATCGCTTCATCACTCCTGACTTAGTCCTAACGTCAACTACTCTGACTCTGTCGTCTGAACCTGGATAAACCTTTTCAATAATACCTATTGGCCAACAGTTTCGAAATAATGATGGATCGACTACTACTACAAGATCTCCTACTTTTAATTGCGGACCTTCCCTATCCCATTTACGACGAGGAATTAGCTCTGGCAAAAACTCTTTTACCCATCTGCTCCAAAATAAGTCTGTCAACCGTTGGGCAATACGCCACTGTCGTCTAACATACATGTCGCCATCATCAAAGACCCCAGGTACAGGTAAGTTCGACGAAGATCCTAGTAAAAAATGATTTGGAGTTAATGCCTCTTTACTTTGAGGGTCCACTGAAACATGGGTAAGCGGTCTACTATTAATTATATTTTCGACTTCAGCGAGAAGCGTTAATAAAACTTCTTCTCGAGGAGCCCTCTCTCTAAGAACGACTTTCAGTGCCGTTTTCACACTTCTAATCAGACGCTCCCAAGCTCCCCCCATATGAGGACTGGCCGGTGGTATAAACTGCCAGGAAACTCCTTTGTTTAATGCTTCGGCTATAACTTGCTGCTGCTTAATTTCTTCAAAAGATTTTCGAAGTTCAGCATCAGCACCTCGCATGTTAGTTCCGTTGTCAGATATGACAGTATGAGGCCACCCACGGCGTGCAGCCATCCTCCTAAGTGCCATTATAAGTGAGTCTGCGGTAAGCGTCGATACTATTTCAATATGAACAGCTCGTATTGTTAAACATGTAAAAAGAACACCATATCTTTTGGGTCTCTGCCTGCCCACAGTTACTTCGATCGGACCGAATAAGTCTACACCACAAACGGTAAAAGGTCTTTGATGATGAACCAATCTTTGAAATGGCAAGTCCCCGAGGCGAGGCGGTCTTGGTGCTGCTTTTCGTATTCGGCAAACTAAACACTGTGAAGCTACGGAGCGAACTGTAGGTCTCAGATTTACAACCCAATATTTTTGTCGTAGCTCGTTTATTACAAGTTCATTATACGAATGAGCAGCACGTACGTGGAAGTCCAAAACCACCAGCCTTGCTATGCGATGTTTACCATCCAGAATCACCGGGTTTTTCATAGTTTCAGTGACGTTTGCAGCCGCGTTTATACGCCCTCCTACACGCAATAAGCCGTCTTTATCTAAAAATGGTGTCAATGAACGTAAACGACTATCACTATTAATTTCTTTATTTTGTTTCAGCAAATCAATTTCAGTCTGAAATGATTGTGATTGTGAATAGCGTAACAAAAGTACTTCGGCTCTATTCATTAACAAATTATTAATACGCCGAGTACCGGTTTTTCTACATTTTTCTATAAATAATAGTACAGATGCGGTGCAGCGAAGCAAGCGCAGCCACACGGAGAAACGGTTTGGATCCGGAATAGGCAAATCATAAATACTATTACAATTCTACTTTGGTGATTTTATTACTACATATATTTTATCTAACAGCTCATTGTTGCTCTTTTTGTTATTTTCAGGCTCTCGGGGCCAATACTTTTCTTCCGTGTACAGAAAAGACGGACCCGTTAACCAAGAGGAGTCCTTGTTGAAGTCGTAATCATTATTTTTTGTAGCTAAATCCGCTATATTTAAATTTGTCGGCACATAATGCCACTCATCAATTTTACTTAACTCATCAATTTCACCTAACCTATTTGCAATAAAAAATTTGTAATTTCTATGCTCGTTACGTATCCAATAAATAACAATCATTGAATCAGTCCAATAAAAAACACGTGACGGTTTAATTCTATGCTCCTTTTTTATAGTCTCTGCCAAGCGACATGCTAATAGCGCGCCTTGAAGTTCGAGTTTAGGCATGGTTAACGGTTTTAACGGCGCAACGCGACTTTTACTCGCAATGAATGACACCTGCACGCCGTTGCTGTCTTGTTTACGCCAATAAGCAACACATGCGTATGCGCATGGAGATGCATCACAAAAAATATGCAATTGCAACGACGTCTCATCGTCGTTTACGGTGTGGCCGCTTTTCTCATTCACACCGACAGAATCGTTGCTATAGAAATACCACCGCGGGATTCGAACGTAACTCATTTCTTGTAACTGCGAAATCCAATCTTTAAATAAAACAAATAAACTATCTGTTATTTCCTGATCCCACTTTATACCTACATTCCATATTTCGCGCATTAAAATTTTGGATTTTATCGTAAAAGGTGCTAAAAAACCATGAATATCATATACAGACATTATAATACGAAGAACTTCACGCTTAGTCGGTTTTCGTGATAGTTGTAAAATATCACTCGGTATACGCTTTAACGAAAGATCGAACCCGAACATATCACTCGCGGGAAACCACAAAAGCCCAAGCGTTCGTTCCGGCTGGGATTCAACATTAAACCGTATCGCCATGTCATTTAAAGTCTCTTTTGGCATATCATTAAGAACATCTGACTTGTTACTTAACCAGTTACGCATCACGAAACCACCTTGCTGATTAATATATGAAACATCTTTTATCATTTTTGTAGCAGTAGCGACGTCTGGTAAACTATCGATAAAATCGTCCATATATTGATTTTTCCTAATTGCATTAACTGCATCCGGCATTTTATTCTGAAAGCGCAATGTGTTTTTATTTTGGTTAATATATTGTGCTATAAATGGGGAGCAGTTAGCGCCAAAAATTAATGACGTCATAACATATTTCTTAACAGGATGTTGTATAGGTAATTTTGAACCTTTGTTACTACTTCCGAAGCCTAATTGTTCATTTTCATTGCTTAAATAGATATCTTTCCACAAAAAACGCAAAGAATTAACATCTTCTTTTCGTACATTAATCTTTAAAAACATATCTTTTATGTCCCCTATGATACCTACGCGGTTTTCTCTAAATCGTAACATTATTCCTAATAACGATTGTAACAAATCAGGGCCTTGTAAAAGAAAATCATTTAAAGAATAACCGTTCGACTTTGCTGCCGCGTCATAAACTAAACGCAGTTTTTTCTTATTTGGATTATCTACACCAAAGTGCGGCAAATACCATATTATACGTTTATTAGAGTTTTCATCGGTCTCATTAAGTTCTCTAGCATAACCATTAGAAAATAAGTATCTCATTCTTTCACAGTAACGAGTTGCATACTCTTTGTTGAGCAAAAATTTTCTTTCTATTGACTTTAGACGATTAAAGGCGTTAGGGTAAGAGTCGGGTAAATGTAATTCATCGTATTTCCACGGTAAGCCGACATTCCATTGACCATTTACTAATTCTGCAGTGTCATCTAAAATTTGTAAAGCGCGTATTTCGTCTGGGTTGCGGCGCGGCTTCGAACCTACACCAATAGACTCTAACGCGAAGGATCTACGAACCGCATCGTGCAACTGCGCGCAGGTGCATTCACCGTTATCGTTATCGAGAGAGAGATCGCTAGCAATCGATTCTACCGTGTGTAAGTGAAAGATACACTGCGACTGTCCCGCTTTTTCGGTGCAACTATTAATGAAAGAGACAAAGCGATCAGTGCAATTAACATCACTTACCATATGTCCGTGCACACACCATCCAAGCGCAGTTTGAGTTATGTACGGCTCACGCTGCTTACCACGAACACAACGAATGGGAGAAATTAAATGATGGTTGTCCTGACCTATTAATAATTTTGGCTTAGCGTTACAATTACATAACATAAGATCTTCACTTAACAATCCATAATTATTAAAGTCCATATTCGGCACTTTTTGTGTTGGTAAATTTAATTCTTTAATTTTACGCGCACGGAAAGTAAACATTTCGTTATACGAATTGGTAACACTAACACTCACTACTTGAGATTCACACACAAGCTCGCCCGAGTCCCATGCGCTGCGCGCGCGTAATATCACGTTTGCACCGTATAATCCGAGCTCATCTGCGATATCAGAGGATATCACCGTCACGGTAGCTCCATCATCCAGTAGTGCATGCGTATGCAAACTGCCATTCGGTCCGTGAAGAGTGAGCGGCACCACTTTCAAAAGCACCTTGTGACAGTGGGATGCCACCGTATGAGTCACTGTTTCATTGGTGCTGGGATGCTCATCCTCACTTCGCTCCACAGTTTTTAAGCTTTCTTCCAATGGTTTTATCCAGTGCAGTAAACGATGATGCGGTTGATTGCAGCCGTCAATGTCGCAATTACTGCCAATACAAGACATACTATTCGTATGGCGGGGGGCAAGACATTTGAAGCAAAGTTTATTTACGCGTACAAATCGCCAGCGATCTTTGCGTAAGGCGCGCTTAAACCGTGAACAATCTGCGACACCATGAGCCCATTTTCGGCAAAATGTACACTTTTCCGCGTTTTGTAATTGATTACTATTTGTGTACAACAACGAGTGTGAACGGTGTTTACGTTCATCGGGCTTCTTTAAATTATATTGAGCGTGAATATGACTTACTCCTGATGCAGCTGTTTTAGTGGCTTCCTCATATAAAAAATCACTAAGCAATTCTAGCTTCGGTAAATTACACTCTCGCTGTTCATAAACGTAGTCGGTCCATTTTGCGACAAGCAAAGTTGGAAGCTTAGATACGACAATCGATACTAACTCCGGGCTGCGAAGATAATCACTTTGTTGCATTGCTTTGGCAGCAGCCACATAGTTCTTTATTTTTATTGCAAAATTAATGATATCATTATGATAAGTTAACGGCAACGGATATAGTTTTTTAAGCTGTAAAACTATTTTACTCATAATTGTTTCTGGTTTGCCAAATCGAAGTTCTAAGGTGTCAATTATTAAATCGGGTGTAGTTCCACCAATCAAGAGTGAAGTCACTGCTTCTTTAGCATCGCCACGAAGACACTTACGTAGCCGCCATAAATTCTCTGTGTCACTATATTTGCATAATTGGGTAGATTCTTGGTACGCCTGTTTAAACTGCAACCACTCCATTGGATCTCCAAAAAATAA